>VZTI01001606.1:250208-287139 GCA_013397865.1 Struthidea cinerea | reverse complement strand
CCCTGCAGTCTCAGCTCACCAGGGATGCTCCAGAGCCCTGAACATCTCTGTGGCCTCTGCTGGACCCTCTGCAGCAGCTCCTTGTCCTTGCACTGAGGAGCCCAGGCAGAACTGGACGCGACATTCCAGCTGTGCCTGACCAGGGCAACCTGGCTGCAGACTGGGGATTTCAGGAAAGCGGAACGCAAACCTGGGAACAGCAGAGCTTTCCCTACATAAACCATACCCCAATTTCCGTGTTTTACCCCTCACTAAGGACCCTGAACCCCCTTGGCAGGAGGGGCAGGCAGATGCAGGGCGAGGGCCGGGGCCGTCCCGTACCGAGGGCAGCCTTGGCGGCGGCCGAGGCCACGCGCGGATCCACCACGGAGGCCAGGAAGGCCACGGTGCTCATGACGGGGTTGCCCGACTGGCTGAAGGGCACGGGCTGGTAGGCCAGGGGCCCCAGCGAGGCGTCCGAGTTCTCCAGGTAGGGATCCTCGATGGGCAGCCGCAGGAAGTGCAGGATGCACTCGTCCTGCGTGCGGCTGCCCACGTGCTCCGACACCTTGTTCCAGTCGTCCTTGTACATCTCCAGGGCCTGCGAAAGGCAAAACCAGCGGATACTCACGGACTGCTCGGGGAGAACACCACTGCTCGGGGCAAAAGCGTTTTCCATACTGGTTATTGAACCATAAATGGGCATCAGACAACTTCTGGTATCAAAATTATCTGCAGAAGAAGTATGAGCATTTCCCTGGGGTATCGGTGACATGGCAGCCACAGGGATCACCACGTGAGTGGATGCTGTCACTGCATCAGAAAAGAACTGTCAGAAGACTTGGGATTTCACTAATATTTGCACGGTAGGCGTTTCCCCACTTTGCTTCCACAGAGAACTGAATCTGCCGTTCCTACCAAGTCTCACAATCCTTTAATTCCCATCACTCCCCCCCGAGCGCTCTTGCGTTCCCTCCCCGAACACAGGGAGCTCTTTGGGGCAGGAACAGGATTTATTTCTCACATATGGACCGGCTGTGATGGTGAAATCCAGTCTATATATCCAACAGATGCTATGGAAGTGGAAAAGCATCAAACCAATACCCCAGGGGAAAAGAGGGAAATCTATCCCACATCCTGAAGCCAGGAGAGAGCAGTTCTGCAGGAGCTGTGCACCAGTGTGATTCCTGTTAACATCCAGGCTAACAAATCATTACTGGGTAGATAAGGCACCTGATAAGTAAGAACTTCCAGATTATATCAAAGATGCAATTCTGATTTCAGTCATTTTTAAACTTCCTCAAGAAAAGTCTTAAAACAATTTAAAAGCAAGGAGCTCCTGAAGGCCCTGTACTAGTTCCTGAAAAACCAACACATTAATCCTGTAAAACCCTCCAAGTCACAGCCTAATAAATTATTACTCCTTAATAAGCCATTTTTCTCCCTGAAAATCATTTTAGTGAAGCAGCTGGACAGTATAAAATAAATACTGACATATCCTGAACCATTAACTGCTACAGTTCTGAGAGGTTTCATGGTGCAGTCACCCAGAAAAGGCAAAAAAACATTTGAGATTCTGGCAAAAGATGTTCACTGCGAAAATGAGTTTTCCCAAGTAAATCTCTCTCACACGGCTGAGAACTCCCAGAAATCTCAACCTTCAGGATCAGTCTCAACCCTCCAGACTGACTTAGCTGCCAGAGCAAGGAGGGATAACTCGGAGCTGGGCCGGATCTGCCGGAGGTCCCGAGGAGGACACACCCAAGGTGGGAGAGCAGAGCACACAGGGACACAACGTTCCTGTGCTGGGGGTTTCAGCACTTTCCAGGGACAAGTGGAAGATCCAAACTGAGCCACCAGCCTGGTGCTCAGAGTTCCTCCACCTGGGAAGGGCCCAGAATATGTAACAACTTCTATGGAACACCAGGGCCGTGCTGGATGGGGCTTGGAGCAACTTGGGATAGTGGAAGGTGGGGTGGGATGAGCTCTAAGGTCCCTTCCAAATGCACTGGTTTCTTCAGGAGGAAAAGTGTTTTAGTATTCGTTCGGTTAAAACAGAAGCTCTGAGAATTCCTCAAGGACAAAGCATAGCCCTGAACGGGGCCCTCAGGCACATCGTGGCTGCAGGAGGTCAGCTGAGGTCAGGAAAATGCTCCTGTTTGCAAAGATGTGGCAGCAAACTGGCTACAAGGACAGACAATTCAATCTCAAAGCATCAGAGACCCAACACGGATCAGACTGGAGAAACACGCCCCAGCTGCCTCAGTGGGCAGCACTTCCCAGCCCCCTGACCCCAGAGTGCTTTAAGCTGAAACCTGGCTGAAGTTTCTCTCTCGCAGCCAGGTCTGGCTGCTTAACTTGGGCAGGGAGGGGGGAAACCCCCCTGTATCTCCAGAAAGCCCCTGGCTCCCTGCTCCTTCCCTCCCAGCAGCAGCAGTGGGATCAGCTGGGCAGTGTCCGGCTGGGAACGCCCCGAGGGGCTCAGCTGGGTGGGGAGAACACTCAGGAGCTGCTGAAGACCCCGAGCAACACCATGAAGGGTTGTGAGAGCTCCATGGGAGGAGCCACCTGGTCTGGGAATGAACCTGGACAGCCTGGTCCCTGCCACGGGGATCGACATTCCCCAGCCCTGCTGAGCCCCTCTCCTGCCCCCTGGGACCTTCCCCAGGTCTGACTAAATGAGAGGCTGCTCAGCTCAGGAGGTCACACTCCAGGGAGATACTGATTCTCTGCTCAGCCTTTACTTCCCTTTCCCCAACTGCATCTCTGGGCTCTCCGTCCCCGTCTCCATTTTTAACCCCACTGGCACACGAGATCAGCTCTGCTTCTCAACCCCCAAATTTCTGCTTTCTGCTCCTTCTCCTTGCCCGTCTGTTGTTTTCCTGCCAGACAAACCCTCGCTCACAATAAACGTCCTTCCTAAAAATAGCTGAAAATGCACTTAACTCTGCCTGAGCCGTGGAGACACCGAGGGGGCTGTGCAGGGAGGGCTGGTTTGGGGAGCAAAACTCCATTTCCTCCTCCAAATTATTCAGTCAACAGGCAGAAGGCCAATAATTATTTCAGATACAATTTATTATTTGGAACTTCACTGCGTATCTATCTGCCCAGAGCTACCCTGAGGATTTAATTGGACTGAGCTGGCTTGTTACAGCTGAATTACTTATGCTTGAACTGATATACTCTTTACTGATTTATTCATAGAGCAAATCCACGAAAAAGGAGGAACAAAAACATTATTAATTTATACTCATTAAACAGGATTGCCATCTCAAGATTTAGGGGGGTTTGGTTTGTTTTATGCACAGAATATGTCACTGGATTATTTCATTAGGCTACAATGTGCAGTGTATGACCATAAGCTAAAAACACACAAACCAATGAATTTTAAATATAGTACTAATAATATTAAATATTTAAATAATACATTTAAATAAATAATAAAGGAAAGAAGTCAGTGTATCAAGGCATTAGCCTTGTTTCTCCCTACGAGAATGCCATAGAAAACATCTGAGCTGTTTACACCCTAAAAGCAAATTTTTTCCATGTGCCAATAGAAAAGTATTGGCTAAACAGTGAATATCAACCTAAAATAAATAGAAATAAAAGAGAGATTTTGGCTGTTTGATGACCACACTCCATATGTGTGAAGGCTGAATCACAGCTGCTGATTTGGCACTGACACAGGCCCATCCTTCAGGCTTTTCCCTAGGAAATTAACTTTTCAATGCGTTTATTGACACACGGGGAGACAAAAAAAGCTGAAACAACCAGGCAATTGCAGTTTGCTTTGAGCTCTGCAAGCAACACCCAACAAAAACAGCCCCAAACTGGAATTCCCAGAACTACAAATGGCATTAAAAGAAAGAAATCAGCCATGCAGCCCCTACATCAGGAAAATGTTCCTGTGAAAGCAAAGCTGGGGAGAAGATACGTTCTTTACAGGAAATGGCAGCACTTCAAATCATTTCAGGCCACTGAGATTCTTCTTCTGCTGAAGCAGAGAGAAACAACTGCCCTGATGTGAGAGCCCAGAACAGGCCTCTGCAGCTCCTCGGGAGGGTTTCCATCCCCACTGCAATTCCAGGAGATCCAACCATCCCCGCGTGGCTCCAGAGCGTCACATGAAGCCACCTGGGGCCACCATCCTGCAGCAGCTCCTGGAGCTCATTGGAAGGGACCTCATGGGAGTCATCTCAGGGATTTTGGTTTTTGGAGACTTCCAGAAAAAGCTCAAACACCCCAAGTGCAGCTACAGGGAAAAGAAGGAGGAGATGGATGGGATGAAGGAGCTACCAAAGAACTGCCCTTCTCAGTGGCCTCAGCTTTTCTCAACCACTTCAACTTCCAAAATGAGCTGTTTCCCTAAGCTGTGGCATGGCTGGGCACTGGAGTGATCACCAGAATTTCCAAGTGTTTATCTGAGTGTCAGGTAAACCCTTCCCTGAATTATTTACCACTATTTGAATTACTTACATTATTTCCTACTGTCAGTGAGTCCAGCTGAATGAAAACACCTCTCTGCACTGCAAAACCTGTTCTTGACTTATACAAAACTCTTCAATGCTTCATTTCTGGCTTGCAGGTCCAAGTTAGAACCAAACCTTAAACACAGGCAGCCCCTCTCTCACAGAGATGCTCCTGCACTCTCTTTTTGGTAGCAGCACTCTCGTAGCCATGATGGCAGCTGTCATCTAGCTCCAAGAAATGCACACGTAGATTTTTGAAGCCTCAGCTATCCCTGCTGGTTTGGTTTCCTACCCTTTGGCTTGGCCTCATGAACTCACCTCTAACAGCAGCAGAGTCTCCTGCTCTGTCCACTCTCTGCCAGCACTTGCACCTTTACTCTACAAAAGACAGGAGGGGAAAATAAAGGTGAAACACAGGACTTGCACAAAACCTCGTAGAAGAAAACACTGAGGAGGAAAGGGGAAGAATCTGTTATTTGATCCACTCAAACCTCCCCCCTCCAGCAGCCCCTGGTCACCCCACGCAGCGGTTCCTGTGATTTACCCCTCAGTGAAGGCACAGCTGGGGGTTACACATCCCAACTTCCCACTGCGCCTTCCCGAGCTAAAGCAAAGGGATCTGGCACCTTTTCCTCCTGGTCATCTGTGCCTGCACACACAGCAAAGAGGATTTTCCTCAATAACAACCCCCCTCTGAGTGCTGCAGGCAGAGTGGGCTGTGCATGGTGTGGCCTGGTCCAAAATAAGTTAATCTATCTCCAAGTTCATCAGTAACTCAGCAGAGAAGTAACAACTCTTTACAGGGGGCTGAGCTGTGTGAGAAGGCAGAGTAAGTCCAGCAGGATCATCTGCACATCCAGCAATCACCTGCTCCAAGGGCTGCTGCTCCCAAACCTACACCTCGTGGTAACTGCTCAGATTGGATAAAAACCCCAAATTCATGGTGAAACTTCCCCTCCCGTGACACCCTGACCCAGCACAAAAGCAGCTTGGGACCTGCTCCTAAGGAACATCAGCACCTCTGGATGGCTCCGTGCTAGACCGAAAGGAAGAGGCTATTTAGGATAATAAATGTTATCTCCAGCTGCATTTCAAACAGCTCGTTAACCCACAGAGAACATTAATCAATGTGAGTCACCCAACTGCTGCTCTCCACAGCCAGAAGCCCCAGCACACAGAAACCAGCCAGGGAAATCTGCCAACAAACCTGCTCCAGCTCACAGCTCCTGCAAACAGAGCCAGAGCCCAGAACCAGCCACAGATTTATCAATTTGGGGAATATTTATACCTCCCCTGACAAGTGAAAAGGTCAATCCATGAAAGGTGAGATGGAACCAGCTTTATAAAAAATACTCATCTCCAGAACTGGCTTTGGGCTTGTGGGGTTTTTAAATGAAGGTCTGAAGTGGTGAACAGTGTTCCAACAGTTATCCCTTAGGTTTAAATAGCGACCTCTGAGGACAACGATCCAATGACACGGAACCAGCCTGATGCCACCCACGAGAGGCACCACCCAGCTCTGGGGATTCCCACTGGAGGCTGTGCTGAGGTAAGGTGGCATTCCCACAGCCCCTCCAGGGACACACAGGGAGCAGGGGAAGGCAGGAGCTTGTGGAACCGACACATCACTGCAGCGATGTCCCCCAGTTTAATGATCCTGTGTGACACCTTGCAGCGACAGCGCCCAAAGGTCCCCTGCAGTGGCCCCAGGACACCCAAACCAGGGGGAATTGGGGTCCCTGTTTGCCAGCCCAGAAACCCTGCTCAGACTGGAGCACAGGAGAGCTAGAGATCCTGCTGGAAGCTCTCTGTGTCCTGAATCATTGGATGGTTTGCTCATTCGGAACCATTCCAGCAGGGCGGGCGGGAACACAATGAGTTTGGGATCTGAGGGCTGGCAGTGTGCACTCGTCTGGGAAGTTCTCCATGTCTTTATTCCTATAAAATCAGAATTCCAGCACAACCTCCCAGCGTAGTGTCCTGCACAGGGATGGAATCTAAACCAGGAGTGGAGGAACAACACAAGTCACCTCAGCGACACAAAGTGGGGGACACCTGAGGAATGACAAAGCTCACTGGGAGCTGTAGGGAGAATCCCAGGACACTTGCCTTGGCCAAAGTCTTTTTGGAGTAGATGTCTGTGCGGAGGCCGAAGTTCTGCAGGTCAGTTGGCTTCTCCTTGTTTTTCTCAGGAAAGTTCAGCATCTGCTGGGCAGCTGGAACCTGGGAACAAACGTTACAGGGGAAAGGGAGAGGGGCAGGAATTCAAAGTTAATGTTCTCAATGGAACATGGAGTGGACAGAGAAGCTGAGCACAAGCCCAAGACATTAAAACAAATCTCTGAGCAATGTGTGCGACTGGCTCTGCACAGAACTGCCCCAAATGCTCAGCCCAGCTGGTCAGGAAGGGGACATTCCACCCAGCTGGGCACAAGTTCCTCTGCTGCAGGGAGCTGAGGCACCCCCGGCCCTGGGCTCACCTGCGGGGTGCGGATGTGCAGGGGCATCAGCCCCGAGGGGGTGTCGGCCAGCACATTGAAGTGGGGGGTAGGGGGGGGGCCCATGGCCATGGGGCGGCTCTCGGGATCCACCTGGTAGTTGATGAGCCCCCACTGCTCCAGGAAGGCGTGGACCCTGTGGGAAACAGGACAAATCCGACCTTTACCACCGAAGTTCCGCTTGTGCTTCATGCAGGAGGTGACAAAGGACAAATGTGATGTTTCTGGATCAAACACAGACCCGGGAGCTTCTCTAGGCCTTCATTAAACCCAAACAGCAAAACAAATCCCAGAGCAGGAGCTCTGTGCACACCTGAGGGCACCTGAGTGCGATGTACGGACCAAAGCCTGACCATGTGTCCAGCTCTGGGCCCCTCATGACAGGACAGACCCTGGGGGGCTGGAGCGTGTCCAGGGCAGGGAGCGGAGCTGGGAAGGGGCTGGAGCAGCAGGAGCGGCTGAGGGAGCTGGGAAAGGGGCTCAGCCTGGAGAAAGGAGGCTCAGGGGGGACCTTGTGGCTCTGCACAACTCCCTGACAGGAGGGGGCAGCCGGGGGGGTTGGGCTCTGCTCCCAGGGAACAGGGACAGGAGGAGAGGGAACAGCCTCAGGCTGGGCCAGGGGAGGGGCAGGGTGGACACCAGCAGGAATTTCCCCATGGAAAGGGTGCTCAGGCCTTGGGAGGGGCTGCCCTGGAGGTGTCCAAGGAAAGCCTGGACACGGCACTCAGTGCTCTGGTGGGGATCGATCTCAGAGGGCTTTTCCACCCTCAGTTATTCTGTGATCTTGCTGACGCCTGGAAATGTCCAAGAGCTCCAAGCCCCCGAGCCCCCGCTGTCACCTCATGACGGCGCAGACGTCCCCGGTGAGGTTCCTCCTGCAGGCAGTGCTGGTCAGGTACTCCTGCGGGTTCAGCCGATACGTGTCGATCATGAAGTTCCTGTAGGCCAGGTATCTGCAACACAACGGCCACCAGCTCGTGTCCCCTCTCCCCTCACACGGGTCAGGGCACGCATCTTAATATCCACTCCCCCAAACGCTCGTTACTGACCAGGAAACACCGACAGATCTCTTTCACTGGTGAAATGTCAGAACCAGCACCAAAAGCAACAGGTAAGCGGAACTCACGCTCTGCCACGCTGTTTCACTCCGGATTTCCCCCGTGTTTGGATTAGCAGCACATGGAAACAGGTTTAAATTGTAAACCACACAGTTATCTGTGGTAACTTGGTCAGTGACCAAATATTCCCACAACAGAACAGAAGCTGCAGGAAGAAAATAACGGGGTCTGGTCCTCACACGGGACAGGATAAACAATCCTTGTGCATCCCTGTGCGAGGCTGGAGGGAAAAAAGCTGCACAGAAAAGCAGAAGTGCATGGAACACTGCTGTAGCTGCACGTGGAGCTTTTAAGGGATGAAGGGATGAGGCAGGAAAGGCTGAGAACAGCGACACAGAGAAGAAAAGATCTTTGAGAAGCAGAGCACAAGAGCCCAGAGCCAGCACAGCTGGGAACAGCTGGAGCAGAAACAATCCCTGAGAGATTCCCATATTTCAGTAAGTTTCTGGAATACACTGATGCTTCCTGATACCAATTATCCCCAAAAAAATAACCTGCCATAAAATTATTGATAGCCCTGCTCTTTGGAGGGAACAAACCCAATCTGCCAAAGACAGGCTGGCACCATCCAGGCTGGATGGGGCTTGGAGCACCCTGGACTATGGAAGGTGTCCCTGCCCATGGCAGAGGGGAATGAGATGGGCTTTAAGGCTCTTTCCAACCCAAACCATCCCAGGATTCGATGAAGTGAGTATCCCATGCAAAGCTGTGTGTAAAACAGTGGTTTTTAAGCAGATTTCTGCTTTTGGAAAATTCCTGGGGGAATGTTTCACATGCAGTGTGTGAAGCAGCTGGGAACCAAAAATATAAATCATCCAGGCAAGGCCCAAGCAGGCAGATGCTGCAAGCACATGTCCCTGCCAAAATCCCACATCTTCCTCCTGACCGAATCATATGTGCAACTGGCTGGAAGGAAATTGCTGGAGTAGGTGTTTGGCTCCATGTGGGATGTTTGGGAGGCAAGAAACAAAAAGGAGCTTCTTCCACAGAGGAACATTTCTGAATGCTCCAGGGGAGGAGGGGAAGAACCTGCCCAGGAACAGGTCTTGGCCGCAGAAATTAATATTTATTAGCAAAGGTCACATCATGAGGTGGAAAGAGAAGCCCAGGACAGAAACATCTCCAGGTTTATCCTGAAGGGAGACGGTTTTGAGCCACGACACGACCCATCAGCTAAACCCTGTTGCCAGTGAGAAGTCAAGCAGGATTTAGTTCAATCCCTTTCCAGCCAGGGCCCACCCCAGGCACTGCTGTCACAAGGATGAACCTGTGTGAGCTCCCCAAACACGGTGTTTTGGCCTGAACATTCGGCTGGAGGCGACTCATCTCCATTCAGAGGGATGCTCCTCTTTTATTTCAAAAGAAAACACAAAGCCAGGACCACGTGCTACTCCTACAATCCCGAAATGGCACCAAAAATAGATCTTCAGGCTGACATGAGGACTGGGAGGAGTCCCCAGCCCGCTCCTCTCGCAGGCAGTAACCAGTAGCAGCCCAGGGAGGAGCACCAGGAGAGCTGATGCTGTGACGCCAACTGGAAAAGGGCGCCTGGGACTGCACGTGACAATCACAGGGGTGAGAGATGCAGGAGATAAACATTCCTTCCACATTCCAGCTGTCTGCTGCCTCACACTCTGAGAAACCCCCAAAGTACAACTTGCTGAGCAGCAGAAGTGACGGCACAGGGCTAGTGCCGGATGGAGCTTGGAACAAACCCGTGTGGAACGGCAGGAGTGGAACCAGAGGATCTTTACAGTCCCTTCCCGGCCATGCGGGACTCGGGGATCCAGCTGTGGTTACTCTGCACTCACACCTGCAGCAAAGCTGGGAGGACAGACCACAGACTGGAAATCCTGGGGGTGCCAGGGGCCTCAGGGGGTGTCTGAGCCAAGCTCCTGCTCGAGCCATGGATTTTCACCAGGTTTCTCAGGGCTTTGTCCAGGAAGGCCTGAAAGACTCCAAGGAGGAGCAATCCCAACTTCCCAAGGTCCCATCCCAGTGCCTCATATTGTTCAGAGTTCAAAACTCCCCTGTTCTCAAGCCAGAACCTGCTGTTTCAGCCTGACCTGTTTCTGCCCTGTCACAGGCTCAGCAACAGCCTGGCTGCACCCCAGGGACCTCCTGGGGCAGGGGACAAACACCCCAAGGGCCCCAGGAGAAAGGGCAGCCTCTAATTTCTATTCCTTTATCAGATCCGAAGCATCACAGACCAACAGCCACACCTGAGGTGGGAGATTCCAGCACAAGGACAGTCTCTGGGAGAATTCTCCTCTCCAGGCTGGGAGAGCTGGGGGTGCTCACCTGGAGAAGGGAAGGCTCCAGGGAGAGCTCAGAGCCCCTTCCAGGGCCCAGAGAGGCTCCAGAAGAGCTGGAGAGGGACTGGGGACAAGGGCTGGAGGGACAGGACACAGGGAATGGCTTCCCACTGCCAGAGGGCAGGGATGGATGGGATCTTGGGAAGGAATTCCTGGCTGGGAGGGGGGGCAGGCCCTGGCACAGGGTGCCCAGAGCAGCTGTGGCTGCCCCTGGATCCCTGGCAGTGCCCAAGGCCAGGCTGGACACTGGGGCTGGGAGCAGCCTGGGACAGTGGGAGGTGTCCCTGCCATAGCAGGGGTGGCACTGGGTGTTAAGTTCCCCTGCAGCCCAAACCATTCTGGGATTCCATGAAATGCTGTGTATGAGAAATGCAGGGCCCAGCTGACACCAGGACAATGAGGAGACACCTCAAACACTTCCTTTAGGACTTGATTGAAAAACCACCTTTTAAAATCCACCAAAGCTGCTTTGCAACCAGGCCAAGATTTGACACCAGGACGAAGTGACCACAACCAGCCCAGTCCCAGTGCCCACACTGACCAGCACACACTGGTGTCCAAATCCAGGACTTTCCAGTGTGAAATCTCAGGTTTTAGGATCATTTTAATAGAAACAAGCATATTGTTCAAAAACCTTTGACCATCTTCCTTTATCCACCGCCCTTCAAGGTCACTCTGAATAACCAAACCCAGAACAGAAAATCCACTCCACAGCCAGGAGTCTGAGAGGATCAGAAACACAGCATGGCATGAGGAGAGAGCGAGGAATAAGGAGGATTACTCCATTTCTACCCTTTCATGACATTTTTAGATGACTCTGGAGGTTGATCGCATCGTGTGCCACACACAGTTCAAGAACTTGTTCCAGCATTACTTGGGAGAAAGTAGTTTTATTTTACCTGGATAACCACTGGTAAACATCACTTTGATATTCAAACTTTTATCTCTACCACAACAATGTACAATCACCATCAGTGGCTCTCTCAGGGCCCTACAGGAAGTACCAGCCTCACACACCCCCAGCTGTGTCCCCAGGATTTATGGGATGGGAAGCTCCTTCATCCTGCCACACTGTCACTGCCCATATTCACAGGTTTTACTCACATTTCTGGAGTCTTGGACTTGTTTTTCCCATTGAAGAATTCCGGAAGCGCACGACGTTCAATCACGTGGATACTGCAACAAAAACAGTTCAGATGTCAGATCCTGAACAGCCCTGACTCCAAGGAGGATTCCAAGCTGGAACAAATATCCTCCCTCTGTGATCAGTGACGTCTCTCAAAGTCAAGTTCTGAAGCAAAATAAAAAGGCTTTCAGAAGCAGAGACAAACACGGAACGATTGCACAAGGACCAGAGGAGTAAGAGAGAGAAAGGAATTAAGGTGGGAATCAGAGGGAAACCCGTGTAAGCAAAAACTGCTGAGCAGGCAGAGTGAAGATCTCTGCTGTGTGAAATTCCCTTCCTCATTCCCAATCCCTGAGAACGGCCACAAAGATTTCAACGCAAAACACGGGAACCAGGCCTGAACAACAGCCACTCCTTCAGCTCTCAGGCTGCTTTAGGAGAAGCTAAAGCCAACCCAAGCCTCCCCCAGCTCCCCTCTCACCAGTTGTAGTCGAACCAGGAGGCGTAGCTGGGGATGATGATGTGGTTGGTCTGCTCGGTGACGTTGTCCTCCCCCGGGTCAATGGAGCGGCTCTGGTCGCCCTTGTTGGGGTCCTCGTCCTCCTGAGGCACAGAGGGGACACAGCACTCAGAGGGGACCCCCGAGCACCCCGGCACAGCAGGGTGAGCGCAGGACAGGAGCTTCCCAACCCCACACAGATTCCGTGACATCCCCAGGAGGAGGAAGAGCTTTGGTCCCCCTCTGCTGCTCCACAGAAGCCTCCTGTGAACAGCTCTTGCTCTGCACCTCAAGTTCCAGCAGAAGTCAACTCCTGACCCCAAATGATCATGGGGGGCACAGAGGAGGCATCAAAACAGGGTCAGGACACGACAAGAACTGCACAAAACCCCTCAGGTGTTGTTTGAGCAACGTTAAAAATAACCAGGCCCCACAGGCAGACCCTAAGGAGTCAGTGGTATCAATAATGGATCTTTGTGTGGGACTGAGCTCCCCCAAGACAACAAGGTACACTCCGAGCACATTCAGTGATCTGACAACTGTCAAAAACAGTGCCTGGCATGCCACAAGTGCAATTCAGTACAGAAACTACCCCTGCAGCTCTATTGAAATGAGCAGGAAGCAGGGTTTAGATTTAGTCGAAGCAGGGTTTTGATTTAGTCCTAAAACCTAAAAAAAAAAAAAGCAAAACCTCTGAAAAACCTCTCATCTGAAAAATGCTTCTTGGAAAACACTTGGCATCTGTCTCCTCATTCTCCTTTTTAATACACTAGGTTTAGAAATACCAAGTAATCCCACAGAATCTGGAGACTTTTATAATAACAAACCCCCAATCCTGATTTAATCTTACAGATCTTGAAAATCAGTACAGGTGAAGTTGCTGAAGGTGAGATTAAGATCTTGACAGGACACAGGGAATGGCTTTGGGTTGGATGGGATACTGGGAAGGAATTCTTCCCGGAGAGGGGCTGGGCTGGAATTCCCAGAGCAGCTGTGGCTGCCCCTGGATCCCTGGCAGTGCCCAAGGCCAGGTTGGACACTGGGGCTTGGAGCAGCCTGGGACAGTGGGAGGTGCCCCTGCCCGTGGCAGGGGTGGCACTGGATGACCCTTACAGCCCCTTCCAACCCAACCCATCTGGGATTCTACAATCTCAGCTGCTACCAGATTTAGGAAGGAGCAGGTGCTGTTACCTTTCCTCCAGTCGCCACTGTCTCCTCATCCTGCTCATCTGAAAGGTAAAAACACCCAGAATGGCACCAATAAAACTCATGCAACTGCTCACGAGCCTTTCCAGCAACACAACTGCGTAACTGGAAAGCAGCAAAGCGGATCCCACATCACTGCAGCAATGCCACCTTTACCTATCCCAGACCAGGCAACAGGTAAGAACACAGAGGAAGGATAATTAGAATATCTCAACACTTCAGAATCCATAATTAATTACTTCCTTTCCCAGTGTCCTAGATGAGCCTTGTGTAGTAAGATATGGGATACGAGTTTGTATCTCGTGTCAAGGCTCAGCAAAGCTCTGGGGACCTGTGAGTTACCCTGATTCCCAGTAAAAAAATAACAATTCTGCTAGAAAAGAGCTTGTATGTCATGTTAGAAAAATAAAAATAACAACAGCCTGTGAGGGAACGGCCCTGCAAGTGCAAAAGAGAGTTGGCACACTGGAACTCAAATGCATATGAAAAATGAATTCATTCAAAAAGACAGCAGAACCAGAGATTGCTTTTTAAGTTGAGAGACTTAGAAATAACTAAAATATATTTAAAAATATTGACTGCAAGCAGGACTTGAGGGTGAGGTGTGGGGGAGGGCTGCAGGGGGCTTTACCCAGGTCTGCCACAGTTCCTCCTTTCACGGGCGTGTTCTCACTGTCCTTCTTTGGGTTCACTGCAAAGGAACAGGGAGTGATGAGAGAGCAGCAGACAGGGGAATTATCCAGTCTGGCCTGATTTCCCTGTGCTCTGCTGGCCCTGTCTGCAGTTCAAGAGTTCACACAGGAGCACAAGGGCCCGTTTGTCCCACTTCCCTGCATTCCCAGCTCCACACAAAGCAGGATCTATCCGGGGATAACCCAGCCCTTCCCCACCTGTCCAACACACAACAAGGCTTATGTGCAAATCCAAACCAAGGAAAACCCAAACAGAGAGACTCCCAAAATAATCTGGTGTCAAAGATGCAGAAGGAATTCTTTTTCCTAGAGTTATTATTGCCCACACCAGTCCCTGAAAAGGACTAAAAGCACTTGCCATGCAGCACATTTTCCACTCATTTAACATCCTTTTTCTGGGGACTTGGCAGGGAAATATTTTGCTCCAGAAAACTCCATCTCCCCCAACATGAACAGGTGAAATGACACATTTAAGTAGATTGCTGTAAATCTATTTTAGGAAGTGTATTTTGTACATGTATTTTTGTATTTTAAAAGGCCAAAAGGAGGTGAATCTGCTGCCCTTCTCAGCTGTTACATCCCTGACTAGATAAATTTATGGGCAGAGATCCCTGCCCCGTGGCCATGGAGTATTTAAAAGATTTGACAAAACATATGCACAATTTTAATGCAGTTTAATTTTTACCATGCAAAGAACCCCAAGCGTTTCCATGTTTTACCATTTTTGGGAAGTACCACTTCTTCTATGTTGGGCACCGGGGTGGGATCCTCCATGTCCTTGGTGAGATCCTCCTGTTCATCCTCTTCCTTCTGCCCCCTCCTCTTCCCGTACAGAGCAGCTTGTCTGCAACAGAGCAGACACGGGGGCTCTGCCAGATGTTCTCTGCACATTGCTCAGGACTGAAGGGTCAACCCCTCCTGGAACCACTCTGGGAGCCCAGGCAGAACCAGCCCCACGCCTCCTCACACACCCCAGCTCAGGCTTTACATTGGGAAGGAGTAATTCAGGCTATCAACTCATTCTTGATAAAGTTCCAGTTTCGTCTTATTAGAGCCCAACAGATCCATAAACAAGACCTGAATTTTTAGCTCTGAAGTGCTCCCCTCTACCCCACACATAAAACCCCATAATTAAGTTCTTACTTGGGTAGAATATTGGTAGAATAAGAATAAACCTCCACAATAAGGAATTACAGTAACTGCTCAGGAATAATCCCTCAAGCCTATCCAGAAATAATTGTGGAAGCCCAGATCACAGAGCTCTCCCCAAAAGCATTTCTTGAGTTTCTTTTTTTTTCCTCAATTCTTTTCACCTCAAATTCCACGCCTCTGGCAATTTCCAGACACTCACCCTTTCTTCCCTGTCTTTTTCCTGGACTCCACAGGAGTGGGAGGTGGAGAAGGGGAATGTTTCCTCTTCCTTGTGCTGGCTGCTGCTTTCCTGTCCCTCCTCTCCGGGCTCCGCACGGGCTGGGAGGGAGCACAGGTTTGAGTTATTCCCAAATACTCCGACTGCAGTGCTGGAGGCTCCATCCTTCCTTAATCCATCCCACAACACGATGCCACAGCTGCTCTGGGCACCCTGTGCCAGGGCCTCCCCACCCTCCCAGGGAACAATTCCTTCCCAGTATCCCACCCATCCCTGCCCTCTGGCAGTGGGAAGCCATTCCCTGTGTCCTGTCCCTCCATCCCTTGTCCCCAGTCCCTCTCCAGCTCTCCTGGAGCCCCTTTAGGCCCTGCAAGGGGCTCTGAGCTCTCCCTGAAGCCTTCCCTTCTCCCGCTCTATCCATGCAGAGATAAAGGACATTCCTGTCCCTCCAGGTCCCCCTCAGCAGAGAACCACTCACCTCTTCATTTTTCATGGAGATCCTCTGGCGAAAACTCACGGATTTCCTGTTCTCATCCACCTCATAATCCTCCTCATTCATCCACTCATTGAACACATCTGTGTCCAAGATCCACTTGGCATGAACCTGCAGAACAGGAGGCACCGAGAGGCTGATGCTTTGGGAAGAAATAACTCCATGAGAGACCTCCCAGGATTAAGGAAATTCCCGGAGCTTTATCAGGTCTGCATGTCCAAATCTCTCCCACTGGTTTCACACACGCTCGTGGCAGTGTCACAAGGCAAGACCACAAAGGATGAACAGGACTCAGAACCCAACCTCTGCTCCTCAACCATTTCCAAGCCTCCTGAAGCGTGAGGTCGGCTCTCAGAGCTGGGACAACAGCTCTGGGTTAACAGTGTTCTCTGGATGCTGAAAATTACCATCAAACCTCCCAAATATTCAGATCCCCTTGGCAGATGTGCCACAAACACCAAAAAAACGAGCAAGGCCATTCCCTGGAGAGACAAGACCAGCTGTCTGGATTGTAACATCCACTTCCAGATAGTTTGGTTTGCACAGCTGAAAAAACCTCTGGCGCTGTAGAGTCATTGATACAATTTATTACTGACTTACCAATCCTTCCTACAACGCTCTCTTACTGTTCCTAGTAAGGTTTAGACTCCAAAATCCTGTTTTCCAGAGAGTTACAGGTTCCTACCGGGAGTAAGTGCTGTTTGAACAGACACCAAGGTCTCTGCAGCTCAGCAGCACACACAGAACACTGGCAGGGTACCACGGCGAGGGCAGCAACACCCACGGCAGTGCCACTGCCCCACTGCCCCAGCAGGGGAATTCTGGCAAGGACTGAGCCCGACTCACCTTCCACGGCTTCTCGGGAATCGGGGGATCCTCGATTTCGGCATCTATTTCGTTGGCATGGACCCAGGTGTCGTAGCTAGAGAGGGGTCAGGAGAGAGCAGCTCAGCCACCAGGATCAGCCAGGAACGGCTTCCCAGCAGCTCTGGCATGTGCAGATCCCACTGCTGGGACTGCAGTGCTTCCCACAGGGAATAATCCCGGCCTGTGCCACAGGAGCTGGACGCAGGGCACAGCGAGGGCCCCAGGGCATGTAATGCACATTAGAATTTAAAAACCCTCCCCGTGAACCAGCTCCAGCTCCAAGTGCAAATCTGGAGAGATTCAGGGGGTAAAGGCAGCTCTGAGTCACCCAGCCAAACCCTGCCACTAAATTAATTCACTTTTTTCTGTTCTCATGACCTCAAAGCAAGAGCTGCTGGATTCCTGGAAGGGGGGGAAGCTGCATCCTGGCCTAGAAGCCACTCATTATTTACATTCACTCTTCCACATTATTCCCTCAAAAGTCTCATTAAGAAACTGCACTGAGCAAGAGCAAAAGCCAAAAACACTTTGTAATCAACACCAGGTGCTGAGGAACAGGGAATGGTCAGGTGCAAGGAAAGATGTGCACACAGCACTCCTGGCTTTATACTGGTTTTGTGTGTGCCTGGATTTATAAATACCAATTCAAACTTGACTACTGATATAAACATAAAAATATTTAAAGGCTCTTCATCTGTATGAATAAAAGAACTTCAGTGTGATTACTGTTTGCTCCCTTCCACTGAAATCCTCATATGAGATACAGTTCCTGGGAATTGTGTGTGAACAGTAGATTTTAGAGGCCTGAAAAAGTTAATTAAATAGAAGTCAATACTGGGTTGTCAACTTTTTGATTGATTTTCCATAGCCTGGGCTCCAAAACCAGTTATTGCAAATACATTTAAGTTCCTAACAGCACATACACTGAATTTTAACATGTTCCAGCAGCACAGGGCAGGTCTCTCAAAGGGGTATTTTAACAGTCCCTTGCACCCGACTGAAGACAATCCTTGGAGCGAAAATCTCCTTGTTGAAGTTCAGCTAGGTGATTGGAAATTCTCCCTTTAAAGTTTAAGGAAAGGCTCATCCCAGCTTTAAAATCTGGTTCAATTTCCAACCAGTTCCCTGTGGCTCTGCAGAAAAACTCCTTTTCCAGCCTCACCCACCTGCCAGTGCCACAAATGGATGTGGATATTTCAGTTTTAAATCAATAATTAATTCTTTTCAAGCTTTGCATGTTGGCATCAAGACTTTTCCATCAGCCAACAGTTAAGACTCAGGGTTTGCTTTTCCCCCACCTTTCCTTACCTGTCTGGAAAAAAGCCCCAATGTACCAGCACCTGCTTGTCCTTTTTCATCACAGGTCTCAGCCACTCATCTGCAAAGGCAACGAGATCCAGCTCAGATGGGGAGGGAAAAGCACAATAATTCACTTTTCCACAGTGAGTCAGAGTGAAGTTACTGCAAACCCCTCTGCTAAAGGTCTGCTCGGGGCCTGAGCTGGGAAGGGGCCTTAAAGCTCATCCCATTCCACCCCGGCCATGGCAGGGACACCTCCCACTGTCCCAGGCTGCTCCAAACCCCAATGTCCAGCCTGGCCTTGGGCACTGCCAGGGATCCAGGGGCAGCCACAGCTGCTCTGGGCACCCTGTGCCAGGGCCTGCCCACCCTCCCAGCCAGCAATTCCTTCCCAAGATCCCATCCATCCCTGCCCTCTGGCAGTAGGAAGCCATTCCCTGTGTCCTGTCCCTCCATCCCTTGTCCCAAGTCCCTCTCCAGCTCTCCTGGAGCCCCTTCGGGCCCTGGAAGGGGCTCTGAGCTCTCCCTGGATCCTTCCCTTCTCCAGGGGAACATTCCCAGCTGTCCCAGGCTGGCTCCAGCCCTGGAGCAGCTCCGGGGCCTCCTCTGGGCTCTCTCCAGCAGCTCCAGGTCCCGGTTGGCCCCAGGGCTGGGGCAGCTCTCAAGTACCAAACCCTGCAACCCAAATCCCGAGAACAGAGCCCAGAGAAGCATTACAGGAGGAATCCAGAGGATGTGAACCTGTATCTCTAATCCCTGTGGGAATTTAGGGCTGCTCCCCACAGTGGAACCTGGGGCTCAGAGCTGTGAGCTCTGTCCCACCCTGCTGAGAGCCCAGAGACAGACACAGAGCTGAGCCCGGGCACGGCACTGCCAGAGGGACAGAGCACAGACCACCCCTGGTCCCTGCAAACTGCAGGGAGCACTTCCATCTAGTGGCCAGCACAGGCCAGGGAATGTGGGAAAGGGATTTATGTCCGTGCAACTTGAGGACAACGATCCACCAGGTAATTAAACGCATTTAAGATGAAGAAATGAAGACATATTTTTTGCTATTTGCTGAAGGAGGCAGCTGTTAAATTGCTTTTTTTGGACCTTGCCCTCCATCCAGGCAGAGCGAACTCTAACACGGCCAAGCCTCACTGAGGAGCTCTCCTTGCCACTGCTCCCACACACAGGGATTGGACCAGCATTTCCAACAGAATTCCTGGGCAGCCAGGAACTCAGACTCAGGGAATCGCTGAGGCTGGAAAAGCCCTCCAAGATCACAGAGTGCAGCCACGCCCCAGCACTGCCCCATGTGCCCAAGGGCTTTGAAACCCCTCCAGGGATGGGGACTCCACCACGGCCCTGGGCAGGAGGAATATTCCCAATATCCAACCTAAACCTGCCCGTGGACATTATCCATAATCCAGCAATTGGGATTGGGCTGGGAACAGCCGAGTCTGGGGAACACTTCCATAACTTCTCATGGAATTACAGGACTACTCCCACTCAGAAACTGTAACAGAACGTTACCATCATCCATTGAGGTAGGACTTGGATACACATGGTGGGTAGCCTTGGATTTCTCTTCAGTGACTGTTCCCTGTGGGAAACATGGAAGAAGAGGAGAAACTGCATGAGAAACCCTCAACACATCACCCCAAACCTCTCAGCTGCTTCTTTTTACCCACATCCCACAAACCCCAGGAATATTCAAGGCCACCTTTAACACAGCAATGAATAAAACCAGCTCCAAGAAGTGCCAGGAAAAGGCAATTATTTTAAGGCTGCTGCCAAATTACTCTGTCATCTTTTCCTCGGTTCATCCCAAACCCTTTGTTGCCCTTGTTCCCTCTGCCCCAACCCTCACGGTAAACGGAACGAGTTCACACAAGAATAGGTTGTAAGAAAGTACCTGTGACTCCCCACATTTTGATCCAAACCAATTTGTAAACATGACAATTTACAGCAGAAGTAGTCTAGAGAACCTCAGCTAGCTCCAGCCTTCTGTCAGGAAGGTGTGGAGAGGTCCATAAAGCAATTTCTCTTCTTATGGACACAGGCCATAACAATATTCCTACTCAACCTACACCAAATTGGAAAAAAAAACCTACTACAGACTCAGATATCTGTGAAATAAATCCCTAACACAGCCAGTCAAGGAAACCCTGTCCTTCCCTCACATGGAGGCCCAGAAGATTCCCCCACATGCTGCAGACACCCCCAGTCTCCACAGGGGAAGAGTCATTCCCAAAGAGCAGAATCTCCCAGTCTGCAGGGATGTTGTGTTGTGCAACAGTTTGGTAGGAAAAGGGTGTTCAAAACCTCCATCCCATAAACACGTGAGAGATTTATGTCAGAGCACAACAAGCTGCAAATCCCATCCCTGGATGGCAGCAGCAAAAGGAGGAATTAGAACAGCATTGTGGGAGTGGGATGAGGAGCTACTCTGGGATCAGGGGCTGAAGGGCAAGAGTTCCCAGAACTCCAAGAGTTCCCAGAACTCAGAAAAGGGACAGGAGCAGCTCTGGGCAGCAGCAAAGGAGGGAGCTGGAAAATAAGAAGAAATTAGAGAAAGAGCCCTGGCACAAATGAAGAACCTGCCCAGTGTTTGAGGAAAAAGGATGGAAATTACCCCTTAGTTCCCCATGATCTGAAGATGCTCCTGTAGATCTGAGCTTTGTGAACCACAAAATTAAGATTCATTTATTTCCTGTGGAGCTTTAAATACCCAAAACACAAGAGATGAAGAAAAGTTGGAGCAGGGAGGACTTGGGACACCAGGGAGCTACAGGCACTGGGCTGGGGTCGTGGGGAGATGACAGCAAGGGGTTAAAAAATGAAAATAACCGAGAGAGTGAGGAAGCAAAGTTAGTGACAAGATGAGAATTCAGAGGCAGAGCAATGGAAAGACCAAAGAGCAGAATTAGGGACAACTTCTGTTTTCATCTCCACATCCTTGTAGAGACAAAGCTGCTTTAGAACCCCCTTAAATGACTCAGGGATACAGCGTGGAGCTCACTACAGACTTCCTCTAGGAAAGGAAAATGGACTCATTCACGCTAATTGAAGCAATAACACCCATCCTGAATTAGCCAAATAATTAAGAGCAACTTGTGCAAATCTGCCCAGCTGAGGCTGAGACAATGGCTCATAATCACAACACAGGAAATACATCAAATCTGGAAAAGAAACTCCGTGGCTACAGCTGGGACTTGTCCTGACACAAAAGCCACCAGACCACCCAGAGGTCACATTCCAGGGTATTTCTCTCCAGACAAGTGAGAAGGCTGTTTATGTTTGCAAGAGATGAAGCCATTAATCTCGCTCAGGTCACCCTTTAGCACCTGGAATTACGAGGGCAAGGTGTTGGAATGTCTGAGGCTGCCTGGGCGCTGCTCAGCACCAGCAGTAAAGGAGTGAAATAAAGCCAAAACCAACAACCATTTCAAGAGTGAAGCTTCCTTCTGCTGTCCCGCACATCTGCAACAGCTGCCTCACTCCCTGCTTCAGCCCCAGTTTGGACACACCTGTACTGAGCAATAAATCAGCCGGGCCTGCCCCCAGCTCACCCAGAGCCACCTGGCAGCAGGTCCAGGTTTGCTTTTGGAGCACAGCCAGGATTCAGCCTCCACGGGAGGACAAAAACCATTCCACAAGTGAGCTGCTGCTGCTGCCCCGTGTCCTCAGACACGCCCAGGGGTAACCCAGGGGTTCTCCCCCAGAGCTGACCAACACTGGGTCCAGCTGTGCTCTGTGACACTCACCTGGTGGCGTTTGACAATGTCCTTCAGCTTGTTGGCCAGCTTCAGCTCCATGTCAGGGATGAGGTAGATGGTTGGTCTGCTCAGACAGTTGTTCTGTGAGAGAACAGCAAGTTCAACAAGGAATTAGGAGGTGATCCATGGCAAAAATCCCAATATTCCTATTAAAACCCCCAGTGCTGGCACTCCAAAGGAACCCAGAGCAGGGGGTGACACAGGTCAGTGATCCCAGCTCCAGGAGCCCTGGGGCAGGGACATTCCCTCCACACACCTCCCAGCAAAGCTCTGCCCAGGTTTTATCATGCACTGAAACTCCTGCACACTGGCAAGGATTTTTTGTAATAAGAATATTGTTGCTTTTTGCTGTTCTTCTTCCTGCTGCCATTCCTAACAACACCTGAAAGTTGTGTTTTGACTCTATTATACACTGAACTTGGCTTTAGAGTTTGGAAAAAATCCTACATGGTTCCCATGCAGCAGTTAAAACAACTGAACTGCAAATGAGACTCCACAGAGCTGCTCAGTAGGTATAGATGACAATGTGTTTGATAAAGTGAGACTGAAATGTACCTTAAAATGAAAAAGGCCAGTGTAGATCAAACCGGAGGCCAGCCCTGGAATGGGTGTGTCCAGGACCAGTTCCTCATTCCCAAGGGTGCCACTTCCACAGGGACATGGGGACACTTGGGATGTTTTCTCCTACCTTACAACAGGTTTTCCTCACCCTCTGCATACCCACAGAGGGTCAGTGGAAATACTCTGCGTTTTTCAAGTGAAAACGTGGGATCGTGACTGAACTGGGTGGGAGAGGGAGGGGAGAACCCCATATTCCTGCAGAAGGCCAGGATGAGGCCCTTCCCTGAGTCCCCGGGGGTGGGGAGGATCCCTGCCCCGAGCAGCAGTGCTGGGGGAGCTCCTTGCCTGCACCAGTGTTTTCTCAATGTTCATGAACATCTCCACGTTCCGATCCATCCGGGAGGGATTCTGCAGGTCAAACCTCCTCCTGTTGAGGGAAACGATTCAGAAATATTAACTGCAAGTCCCCACCTGCCAGCAGTCCAGAACCTTCCCCGCTCCACACAAACACTGGATCATGGCAGCGGCGTAAGGACACTTGGAGCACAGTCACAACTATTTCTGCTGCACTTGGCACCCTCACGAGCAAGAAAACCACAATGAACCAAATCAACAAATGCAGCTGATTTGTGAAATGTTCAGGGAGAAAAAGGAAGGTTGACAGTGTCCACCAAACCCTGCAGCAGGGTCGTGCACTCCACCACAGTCACAGGGGGTAATTAAACACACAACCACGATGGATTTCAACAACCAGATGAGAAAATTCATGAACGAGCTCTCACGGTTCTCTTACTTCTAGCTGCACCCATCCTCCAGTCCTGGGAATGCAGGAAAACCAGCAATTCCTCTGCCTGATGTGAGAACAAACCACCCCCCTAGAACACAGGCAGCTGATAATCCAGGTCAGCATTTTATCACCGCCTTTACTGGACCCTGGTGCTTTAAAGTTTGGTATTTCATGGGCAAATCATCACAATTATTGCAATATCAACGGAGATCTGTCCATCAGAACCTGAGAATTCCTCCTGGGAAGCAGCACGAGGGCCCCCAGATCCCCTCTGCTGTACCCACCTGACCCCCGCACACGTCTGGAACTCACGGATGGGCCAACCCAAATGAGGGATTTGAGTGGTGACCCCCAGAGCCTGAGCAGGGACAACCCCAGCCCCAAAGCAGCCCCTCACCATGTCCAGCAGCAGCACTTCCACAGGGCCCAGCACCAGCAGGGACTGCTGGGGATGGGGCTGAGCCCTCACGACCCAGCCTCTCCTCCCAAAGCACCAGGAGGTGTTCAACCCTCAGGCTGCGCCTCTCAGGTGTACAGCGCGACCCGGTGCAGCCTGCACCTCCCAGGCTTGGGAACACGCTGCTGCTGGAGCCTGGAAAGGCTCCCTGGGGTGTGAGGTGGTGGCAGGGTGTGAAATCCAAAGCCCTGCACGCCCAATCCAGCGGGGAAGCCTCCCCACGAGGGACTGCCGGGCTGCAACCACCGCCCAGCTCAAACCAGTTATTCCACAGCCAAGGACAGCTTCCTATAAACACAGCCCTCTTTCCAGCAACAAATCCCTTTTCCCAGTCCATAACTGTTCAGAGAAGGTCAAGGAAAGCAAAGAGCAGCCCCAAGCCCTGTGACCACACCAGGATGTGACCCCACTAAAGCAAACATGACACCCCAGCTGGGAGCACCACGTTCTCCTCCACGGGAGGCTCCTGGGATTTTCGGGAGGGAGGTGCCCAGGCAGGCGGTTCTGTGGGAACACTCCGAGGTGCTGGGCAGCTCTACAAACATCCTCTGTCAGGGGGGATGGTTTCTGTCCTGAAGGACATTAGGGACTCTGCCCTTCACACTGAGGACATGGCAAACAAATCAAATGTAAGATCCTGGCATATTTACTGGAATCAGCCTTTTTAAGAGGAATTTATGACTGTGCTGGGTGCTTTGAAAAGTTCACCCTGACCTGCAGAAGCAGGGCCAGACATCAAGGCTGTCAGGTCCCTGTTAATAAAGTGTTTTACACCTATAAAACAGGATTTTAGAGTCAAGATCGAGCCCCTTCTCCAGTACTCAGCCATTGTTTGTATCCAAAACACCCAGAACGGCTCCCTGGGAGACAAATGCCAAATAAACACCTACAGAACTCTCGGTACCTGTGAGACCAAGACACTCAGGGCATGACCGAAATTTTCACATGCTTTGCTCAAAACCTGCACTGTGCATCCATGGAATGCTGCATGGCCCCAGATCCCTGCCTGCTTCAGAAACCCAGAGAAGGACACCGATACATTAATCATCAGCACTTTTTGAGCTGCCCATTTGGGTAAAATGGCACTAATTCTTCCTGTCCTCAGCTTAAGAGACTCCCTGTGCCAGGCTGGCTTGGGCTGCAGTGAGGGACAGGTATGTCCAGCTCTCAGACATACCTATTGTGGCGAGGAAAGGGACTTCTCCTATAAGACAGATCAGTCACAAACAGGTTAAGCAGGAGCGACAATGCAGACCGTTCAAAAATCAAATCAATCACAGTTCAGGCAAACACCACGGATTATTTGGTTGAGTCAGTGAGGGACACATTCCAGGCTCTAGGGCTGATCCTCAGAGTTAAGTTCCAGGATTACTGCCCGCTACAGCCCACATGCACAGACACCAGGCACTACCACGCTAACCCTGAGGCAGCAGCAAGGGAGGGACAGGGGAGGAGGCAGCCCCAGAGCTCGGCTGGGCTGGGCAACTGACTGGAAACCAGATTTGCTTGGTAAAAACGTGGGGCCTTGAAATATTCAAATATGCCTGAAGTTGGAACCATTTCATTCCTGTATCTTAAGGCAAAGAGGTAGCAAGACACTCCTGATAAACCACACTGCAAACAGGTGCCTGTCCCAAGGCAAGGCTGGAGCAGGAAAACCCCTGAGAGTGGCTTATTCCTGATATATCCACCTCAGACAGAGCAGATATGAGTATAAAGAATTCCTAAAAACAACCATCTGTTCTCAAACAACTTTATTTTGCCTTTTAAATGGCTCTTGTGTGTAAAAACAGCTCAGTCAATTCCAGGAATGCAGTTACAGACTGGAAACATCGTATCCAAACTATTTAAATTTGTGGACAGGAACAATCTCTGCTTAATTTTATTGATTGTTTACCTTTATTGACTTTTCATCCTCATTTTTTTTGCCCAATGCTCTCAGAAATACTAATATCAAGACCAGGTTGGACAGGGCTCAGAGCAGCCTGGGACAGTGGGAGGTGTCCCTGCCATGGCAGGGGTGGAACAGGATGGGCTTCAGGGGCCCTTTCAGCCCAAACCATTCCAGGATTTTATGATCCTATGCTGCTGTTCCCCTGGGAAGGGGATTATAACTTCACAACACCCAGGTTAAACCACTCCTGGGATGTCACAGGGATATTTTTCATCCCAGTGTCAGCAGCTACAGGGGCAGAGTTTCTACGTGCTTACACTCCCCATTTTTGGAGCAATGGAATTCTGAGCATTTATGAGAAACTGCAGTGGTTCCCAATTGTAACTAAATCAAATAATCAATACAGAAACAAAGATTTACACCTCACAGAAGTGAGACTCTGATCCTGGTTCATTTTCTCAGTCAGACAGCAAGGAAATAAAAAAAGAGCCTCACACTTGTAATTAACTCCAACTACAGGCCCAAAACCTTAAACTTGGCCAATTTCTCTTTAAATTTAGAAGTGTGGGGGTGTGTCTTAAAAAAGCTACCATCAGCAAAACAGGAAAAATTTCCCTCTTCCCATCTCCACTGCCTTGCCTGCCCGATTCTCCAGGAAGGATTAAACTTTAGGTAGTTTGCATAAGCAATTCATGTGCTTGGTTTCATGCAAAAGGTGTATAAACCACAAATAAAAACTTACCAGCCCTGTTCATTCTTATATTTGTAAGCAGCACCAAGAATGTGACATAATGTACCTCCAGCTTTGAAATCCATGAAGCACTTTGCCTGGAACCCAAAAAACAAGGAAAAGCAGTGACATTGACTTTTATGCAATTATTTGAAACAAATACGTATTTGTTAGCTGGGTTTTAGACATAGAACGTATCAAATGAGATGTTAATTGTCAGTTGAAGCACTCTGGGAGTTTGAGGTTCTCCATTCAGAATGCTTCCTGAAGATTAAATGCATTTGGATTAAGCAGAATTCTTTGTGTTTGCAAGGACTTGATGTATCTGAAAGCTCCGAGTCCTTCCCCGAAAATAACTCCTTGTAGAGCTGTAAAAATCCAAAGTACTCTTTGAACACCCATTTCATAGTAAATTAAACCTCAAATCAGAGCTGTCAGGGAAGCAGCTCCTCTGTATGAGAACATCAAACCAGATCATCAGAAATGAGCACCTGAAGCAGAGTTCAGATATTCCACATTCACGTCCCTCCCCCACGGAATTGTTTGTCAGGAGCTGCAGAGCCACGGTGCAGATCTGCCCTAAAACACCAAATCCACCTCGTTTCAATCCACCTCATTTCTTCCTTCTTAGTTTCACCAGAGCACACGTGAGCCACCCATTCCCAAAGCAAGAATTCCACAACTGAACTTCAAACAGGAGCACAAGGAGGCTGGAGGCTCCAGGAGTCCCACCAAGTCCTTCCTCTGAAAGGTTATTGAAAAAAAAAACCCCGTTTCCTGCACAGAAAGCTCAATTTTTCTGACACATTTTAGTTTGGAACTGCATTTGCAGCTTTCCTGATCCCTCTGGTCAGGCTGGCTGTGCTTAGGAGAAGTCGGCTGCTGCCAAAGTCATCTCAGAAATGGAGACAGGCGGATGGGCCGGCTGAAGGCAGGACCAGGGAGAGGCAACTGCAGGACCTGCTTTGATCATGGATTACTTTGCATTTCTCAGTACACACGAAACACTTGTACGAGGCACAAAGCAGAACGTGGGGAGTTGTTCAGTGGCCAGGCTCTGGTTACCAGGGGCTTTCTGCCGGGAGCAGAGGAGAGACCCCCGCAGACAGCAGCATTCCTGAGGATGCGCTGAGGAGCTGTCTCCTGCTGGAAGTGACCGAGATCCAAGCGCTGTCAATTAAGCTGAGCAAATTGGACCAGATTAGACCTTTGAAGCAGCGAGAACAAACACAGGAACAACGTCTTTATGATGCCACTGCAGCGTTTATTGCCCGTTTTTAAGATAAGACAAATTGATTTAAGGCCTGAGAGCACTCCCATGGTTTATGCACCTGTGGAACGTGCGCAGGTTTATGGTTTGTGCTGCCACATCCAAATAAAGCCCTGCAAAGCTCCCTCTGTCCCTAAAGCTTCCCATTATCACCGAGCTATCAGCAGAGGTGGTGAGATCTCAATGGCACCTTGGGGTGCTGCTGGGTGCAAAATCCCAAAATTGTTTGGGTTGGAAGGATCTTAAGGATCATCCATTCCCACCCCTGCCATGGCAGGGACACCTCCCACTGTCCCAGGAGCTCCAAGCCCCAGTGTCCAACCTGGCCTTGGGCACTGCCAGGGATCCAGGGGCAGCCACAGCTGCTCTGGGCACCCTGTGCCAGGGCCTGCCCACGCTCACAGGGAAGGATTCCTTCCAAAATTCATCTGGGAATTGTTCCAATATTCACCCTGTGAGTTTGAAAAACCTTCCAGTGAAGGAGTATGCACATCCCACCCCTCATGGAGAGGTTACAGGGGCAAAACACCTGGGGGAAAACCAGCACAGAACAAAAAAAGGCCCTGTCCTGTCACACGGACCCACAAGCACAGGAGCTCCTCTAACAGTTGTCAGGCCAGCTTCAGTTTCAATTGCCTTCAGCAGCTGAATTGGCTGTAAATGACTCCAGCTGTGTGCACCCACCCATCCAGAACCCCAAAGGCCCGACCCCAACGCCAGCACACATCCTGGGGCACAGATGAGCACAGCCCTCCCTGCTGATGCCACACTTACACACAGGTTTAGGGCAGCTGTCCTGGCCCACAGACCTCCCTCAACCACCCAGCTGGGCCTTGGCCCCTGGCTGCCATCCCTGCCCTCCTCGCACATCCCTCTGTCCTTCCCTGTCCTGCGTCCCCTGCCCTCCACCAGTTCTTCGGACCTCACGCTCCCTGGGACAAGATCCTTTGGGTGGTGGGCAGCGTCCCAGGCTGGAATTTGAAAGCAGCAGCCCTCACAATGTTGGTATTGTTTCTGGCTAGCTGTATCCCGAGGGACTGGAGAACTATCCCAGACCAACCAGGTAACTGTGTGCTGCTGCAGAACGTGGCAAAGTCCTTTCTCAGCCTTGGCAGCTTTACGTGTTTGGAGTTTAATCAACCAGAACGCCCAGTGGGAGCTTGTTTGCCTCAGAAAGTGCATTTTATTCACTCAGTTTAGGACGCACCAGTCTAGATTTGACTTAAAACTGATGAATAACGCTGAATTTTAGTAGAAATTAAAATATTCCACAGCATTCCAGAAATAATTTCAAACGTACAGAGAATTAGCTGCATTACACTGAAAATCTGCATTGAGGAGAAGTGTGCTAGTCCACGGGGTGCACCAGGAAGAGCCTGGGCTGGAGCAGGGATGTCCCAACGCCCTGGACACGTTCCAGCAGCACCGACACCGGAGCAAGAGCAGGACACGGAGCTGTGACAGCAGAGAGAGAACCCCAATACTCACAGGAAGCTTTGTGAAGGCAGGATTGGTGACATGTTTTCCAAAGGCATCTTCCTGGAACTGCAGCAGCTGCACCACCAGCCCAGCCAGTGTTTTATTGGTAGGAGCATCTGCTTGAACGTACTGCAAGACACAAAGCACACGCTCACTGAGGAGAGGGAAGCTCGGAGTGAAGGCTGACTGGGGACACCCCGGCTCCCTCCAGCACCTGGAGAGCAGAGTTGGAGGAGTTTGGGATCCCTGTGTGGCTGGGAAGGCGTGGAGGGGGGTTTGCACAGGAGAAGCACCAAGCACAAACATTTCCCAAGCTTTAGGCTGAAAATCCAGCACTCACCCGAGGCTCATGCCCAGCTCCCCAGGGCCGGGTTACAGACACGGATTAACCACTCCAAGCTGATCTCGGCTCCTAATAAAGGAACAGGCTCGTGCTGCCCACACGCACAGAGCTTTCTGCAGTAACTTCACGGCCTCCTGCTGTAATCAACCCCTAATTAATCCTCAGAGCACCCCTTGGTATAAATAGGATGTTCTGCACAGAGGGAAAAGCTGAGCCACACAGCTGCACTTGCCATGTTTTGGGACGACCTGAGCAGCTCCCAAGGTTCTGTTTGGAATAAAATGTGAATGTAGAAATCACAGCATGGAATATTAAACCCCTCCCATGGTGCTGAGTTTTTGTCACTCCTAACATCCAGTACTCACTCACTGAATGTCACCTCCTCGCTGTGCCAGAAGACTTCCAAGAGAAGAACAACCACCACTTTTCCAGGTAGAACATGGAACAATTTGAGCTACCCCAGTCTCTCAGCTCGGTAACTCTCAGCCTTTGCTCAAACCAGATTCTTCTAAAATCCCTTAAAAAAAGCCGATTTTGAGACCCAGAACCCTCAAAGTTTTAAAGCTGTGGTGCCACATACCAGTCAAACCTAACTGAGCTTTGCAAAGCACCAGCTCCAAAGCCAAAGACACCACAAAGACATTGAGTGAATGGAAACAATTATAATTTCAGTGTGTGACCACCCCGAGATGTGAGTTCCCCCAGCACTTTCTCAGGAGCAGACACATATCTGAGAAATTAAATCTTCCCAACTCAAAGGACACAAATTCCTGTGAGGCTCCCAAGTGTCCTGTCCTGTGTATAAATCCTGAACTAGAAACACGAGCCTGGAAAGAACTGAAGGCTACAATTTCAAAGCTGCATTTTAATTTGCCCTCTTCCCTCCCCCAGGAATTAATGTTTTAATTACACCAGAATCACAGAATACCCTGAGTTGGAAGGGATCCACAAAGATCACTAAGTCTTACTCCTGGCTCTGCACAGGACTTTGGACAAGGGCTGGAGGGACCGGACAGGGGGGAATGGCTTCCCACTGCCAGAGGGCAGGGATAGTGGGATGTTGGGAAGGAATTCCTGGCTGGGAGGGTGGGCAGGCCCTGGCACAGGGTGCCCAGAGCAGCTGTGGCTGCCCCTGGATCCCTGACAGTGCCCAAGGCCAGGCTGGATGGGGCTTGGAGCAGCCTGGGACAGTGGAAGGTGTCCCTGCCCATGGCAGGGGATGGCACTGGATGATCCTTAAGGTCCCTTCCAACCCAAACCAGTCTGGGATTTTATGAACCTTCTTCAAAGAAACAAATCCAGAAGAGGTGGCATCCTTGTACTGACTTAATTTTTTTTTTCAGATATTTTCCTTCAGAGAAAAAGGAAAATTACATGAGAATGCACCTTGCAAAGCCTATTCTTAGACATGTGAACTTTTTCAGGCAATCGTTCCTTTTCTTGCAGCTCCCATTTTCACCTCTTGCAGGAGGCACTGACAGCTGGAAGCTATAAAAGAAGACAACACCTTCTCATCTTCCTCTGCACTGCCACTATCGTGCAAATCCTTTTAATGAGAAGCCCATTACCTTGCCTGAGGTTCCCCTGAACAATAAGGGAGAAAACCCTTCAAAAAGAAGCCCAAGACTCCCCTCCATCATTTCTGCATCTTAAAGAGCAGCACAAATGGATCTTTAAGCAGTAAAACACAGCAGACCATTTCCTGATCAATTCACAGTGGGTTTGAGGGACCACAGAGGGATCAAGTCCCAACAGATCTGCAGGTTTTCCCCTCGTCTCCACAAAATGATCCTGCAGCAAATAAAGGTTTTTAAGCAGAGAATTCCAGAGGACAGAATGATGCCCTGTTCCATAAGAGGATTTTGCTCTCGTGCTGAAATGCCAAAGCCCCACCGACACAGCAAAGAGTTTTCCAACATTTCCACAATCACTAGAAACACAAAACCACCCCCAATGTACTTAAGCAGAAAACATGTGGTCAGAAACCAGAGCGTGAGCAGCAGCAGAGGGAATCACTTCTGCAGCCAGACCTGCACTGCAGCTGCCCTGAAAGCCTTTGTCACCGACGGGGGGGACAGATCCCCACCCGGCTGTGATGTGGGCACTGACCTCAAATAACCACACCACGCTCTGTGGCGTGGCCGCGGTGCACACACCTTCCCCCAAACAAAGGGCATCTCAGCTCAGATCACCACATAAGAGCGAAAGGAAAACCCACACCAAAACGCTTTGATTTGGGTTACAACCCTTGTTCCTTTTCAAAGGTGAGAACACAAAAGAGCCGCGGAGAGAGAACGCTCCCTGGATTAAACCCGAGCCTGTCACCGAGGAGATTCTTGCCAAGGACAGCAGAGCCCGGCGGCAGCGAGCTCCCAGCGCTCCCAGGGCAGCCCTGGCTGCCAGGACAGGCAGGTGGTCCCCAGCCAGACACGGCCGGAGGAACAACTGCCTCCCCGAGCAGCTGCCAGCACCAGCCGGGCCCGAGCAGGGACATTCGTGGCAGCGAGGAACGAACGGATCCCACGCTCTGCCCGCAGCTCTGGCCCTGCGGACGCTCCCTGGGCATCGGTCCAAGCCCCTGGAGCAGCAGCAGCTCCAGGGATGTGGACAGACCCCTCTCCACAGAGCAAGGGGGTCCCAGCCCTGCCCTGCCCCCAGAGCTCCCTCCGAGTGCTGAGCCCGTGTCCAGCCCGTACCCTGAGCCCCTCTAACCCAACATTCCACTTGCTCGCTAAAAACCCCAACGCCCTCCTCCCTGCCTCCCAAAAATCAACCTCTCCGGCCTTCTGTCTCAGAGGGGCAGAGCTGTCAGAGCCACCAGAGCTCCCACGGGTCACTATATTGACCTGGATATGAACAACTCACCGGGATGGGTCCTCGGGGAGCACAGCTGTAAGGCCGAGGTCAGGGGCTGCATCAGGGAGTTGCTAAAAACCCTCCCAAAATACATTAGAAAGAGGTTTTATAGACAGGAAATAACTCTGCTTTGGGACAACCCATTTTAATATGAGGTATGTGGCTTACTGAGAAAGGAACTACCTAAACAATACACAGTGTTAGAGATAAACAAGCATTAATACAATAAACAGAGAATTGCCCAATTTATTTCTGAACTGTGAAGTTCTAATTAACTATGGTGATATCAGGGTGTCCATTATAGTCTACCCAAATTACTTTGAACAAGGATGGAGGGACAGGACACAGGGAATGGCTTCCCACTGCCAGAGGGCAGGGCTGGATGGGATCTTGGGAAGGAATTCTTGGGTATGAGGGTGGGGAGGCCCTGGCACAGGGTGCCCAGAGCAGCTGTGGCTGCCCCTGGATCCCTGGCAGTGCCCAAGGCCAGATTGGATACTGGGGCTTGGAGCAGCCTGGGACAGTGGGAGGTGTCCCTGCCATGGCAGGGGTGGCACTGGATGGGCTTTAACGACCCTTCCAACCCAAACCATTCCAGGATCCTGTGACACTGTTCTATAAAAGTCTGTCAGATCCCCCAGGACCCCAAACCCACAGCATAAACCCGTTCCCAGCTCCGAGGGAAGCAAGGCTCCAACATCCCTGCTGCATCCATACTGCCTGGGAAGGAGCTGGGCACCTCCTGCACTGATGCACAGCAGCAGCACAAACTGACTTCCCGACATCACACACACAAACAGGGAGCGGGAGGGAGCGCCTGGAATAAGTAATTTCATTACAATATTAATAATTTCATTTTCTGTCATTATATTTGGTGCCCGTCAATGAGTTTTGCAAGGTCCAGCGTGAGTCTTCCGCACTACTATTTAAACCTCTTCCTTTCTTAATTGTACTCCGGAGACAGAGAACTCCCCAGTATTTGTTGTACTCCAGAGACACGGAAAACTCTTCCGTATTAAAGTCTTGTCTAATCTAGAGACAAAATGAGCAGCTCTGTAATTGCAGTTCTCTAACTCTCCCTGCCCCTCGGGACCTCTGGATCCTTGACAGAGCTCGGTGCTGCTCTTGGATTCTCTCCAGCTGGTCCCCAGTGTCCCGGGAGCTCCCGGAGCTGGACACACCGACTGCTGCTGACAGCTTCACCACCGAGATGTACAAACATCTATTTTTAAGAGTACAAACTGGTCAAAAGCCAGTTAAAGTCACCATGTACCTCTCTGGAAGGAGCCACACATCTACAGCAGGATGAAAACAAGCACAAGATGAAGCAGAGTCCATTACAGCACATCCAAAAGGGAACCAACCCTTCCCTCTGGAGTGTTAAGGCTCCACCTTTAAACGCTGGTATCAGTTTTTTTGTTTCCCCAAACCAAAATTATTTTCCGTTTTTAAAAAGGATTTTCCCAGCAACATTTCAAAATTCACTCGCCCTGTAAAGTCTCCTCAGCCCAAGTCTAACTACCTTCCAGAGCTGTCAGAAATAAATATCTAACTTTTATAACCAATTTGAATGGAGGGGTTTTTCCTTGGCTCCCATTCCTGCTCCGCACACAACCTGCCCAGCCAGGACAGAGAGACGAACCTGGCTGGGGGGTTTGGAGTCACAGCAAACACCTTTCTGTGCTCAGCAGGGCACCCGGACCCTCCTCAGAACAGCGGTGCAGCTCCGGGGATCTGCTGGGATCCTGGGGGTGCTCAGGCAGGACAGTGAGAGGGAAAACCACAGCTCCTCCAAAGCGTGGGACAGCGCAGAAGCACAACCGGAACAAGCCAAGCTGCAGAAATATTCTGTTACGCTTCCCTGTCAACACAAAGAGCTCGAGCTGCCGCTTCAAACTGCGCCCCACACACCGATCCGACCTGGAACGAGCTGGAAGGACTGGAAAAACACACCCGAGCCCGAGCTGGTTTCACCCCACAGGATCCAGCTCAGATTCCCAGTTCAGATTCCCGTTCTCAGATTCTTTACCGCACAAAGAGCCCAACCAAAAGCACGGGACAAGCTCCTCCATGGGTGATGGACACCGGGCCTGCCGAGGACCGGCGGGATGGCCCCAAAATTGGGAAAATACGGAGATTAAGGCACCTTTGGGCTGCGCAGCATCCCCTGGGCACCGCTCCGATCCAACTAAAGCTCTTCCAGGATCGCTACAGCGCCGTGGGGACACGCTGGAAAGCCACACCGGGTGATTTTTCACGGCTCAGGTATTGAAACGAAGTTACAAAATCAGCACACGGGAGAAAACACTTAAAGAAAGCGAAGCAACCGAGCCGAGCGAAGTGTGCGAGGAGGAAGAGGAGCCCAAGGGCACCAGAGCGAGCAATGACGCTGCCGCCGAGTGAACTCGGAGCAACACGCGGGGCTCCAACGCGCCCGGACGCGGCTCCCAACAGCACCGAAGGCATTTTGAGGGATTTTTCCTCCCTTTTTCCAGCGCTCCCGACACCGCCGGGGCGCGGCTGAAGCGAAACCCAGCCGGGCCGGGACCTGCCCGCACAGGAAAGTCACTGCCTGCGGCGAGCGGGCACCGGCCGGGCCCCCGCGGCCGCGGGACCGTCCCCGGGGGGCACCNCGGGAGCGCTCCGGGCTGCTCCGGGTCCCACACACACCGTCCGTGCCCCCGGTACCGGCCGGGAGCGCTCCGGGCTGCTCCGGGTCCCACACACACCGTCCGTGCCCCCGGTACCGGCCGGGAGCGCTCCGGGCTGCTCCGGGTCCCACACACACCGTCCGTGCCCCCGGTACCGGCCGGGAGCGCTCCGGGCTGCTCCGGGTCCCACACACACCGTCCGTGCCCCCGGTACCGGCCGGGAGCGCTCCGGGCTGCTCCGGGTCCCACACACACCGTCCGTGCCCCCGGTACCGGCCGGGAGCGCTCCGGGCTGCTCCGGGTCCCACACACACCGTCCGTGCCCCCGGTACCGGCCGGGAGCGCTCCGGGCTGCTCCGGGTCCCACACACACCGTCCGTGCCCCCGGTACCGGCCGGGAGCGCTCCGGGCTGCTCCGGGTCCCACACACACCGTCCGTGCCCCCGGTACCGGCCGGGAGCGCTCCGGGCTGCTCCGGGTCCCACACACACCGTCCGTGCCCCCGGTACCGGCCGGGAGCGCTCCGGGCTGCTCCGGGTCCCACACACACCGTCCGTGCCCCCGGTACCGGCCGGGAGCGCTCCGGGCTGCTCCGGGTCCCACACACACCGTCCGTGCCCCCGGTACCGGCCGGGAGCGCTCCGGGCTGCTCCGGGTCCCACACACACCGTCCGTGCCCCCGGTACCGGCCGGGAGCGCTCCGGGCTGCTCCGGGTCCCACACACACCGTCCGTGCCCCCGGTACCGGCCGGGAGCGCTCCGGGCTGCTCCGGGTCCCACACACACCGTCCGTGCCCCCGGTACCGGCCGGGAGCGCTCCGGGCTGCTCCGGGTCCCACACACACCGTCCGTGCCCCCGGTACCGGCCGGGAGCGCTCCGGGCTGCTCCGGGTCCCACACACACCGTCCGTGCCCCCGGTACCGGCCGGGAGCGCTCCGGGCTGCTCCGGGTCCCACACACACCGTCCGTGCCCCCGGTACCGGCCGGGAGCGCTCCGGGCTGCTCCGGGTCCCACACACACCGTCCGTGCCCCCGGTACCGGCCGGGAGCGCTCCGGGCTGCTCCGGGTCCCACACACACCGTCCGTGCCCCCGGTACCGGCCGGGAGCGCTCCGGGCTGCTCCGGGTCCCACACACACCGTCCGTGCCCCCGGTACCGGCCGGGAGCGCTCCGGGCTGCTCCGGGTCCCACACACACCGTCCGTGCCCCCGGTACCGGCCGGGAGCGCTCCGGGCTGCTCCGGGTCCCACACACACCGTCCGTGCCCCCGGTACCGGCCGGGAGCGCTCCGGGCTGCTCCGGGTCCCACACACACCGTCCGTGCCCCCGGTACCGGCCGGGAGCGCTCCGGGCTCCAAACACACCGTCCGTGCCCCCGGTACCGGCCGGAAGCGCTCCGGGCTGCTCTGGAGCCCGAAGCTCAGGCCTGGTGTGGACACCCTGAGATCCAATTAGGGAGTAAATTGGGCGCTGACATAATTACCTACAGGTATCTGCACTAAGTCTTCACTGCTGGGTACCTTTACCTTTTCATAACCACATCTAGACCCACGGAATGGGTCATTATGAAGCAATTTCCCCCAAATTTCCTTCATAAAAACCACTAAGTTTTGAGTACCTGCTAATGCTTTATTTGTGAATCGAACATAGCAAAGAAATTTTTAAAAAATCCAGGCAAAAATATGTATATAATTAAAAAATACAACATATTTCAGTTCGAACATTATCAAATAGAGCGTCAAAATGTTCTTCATTAAAATCACAGTCCCCAATATAAAAACGTCCCTTGCATTACCTTAGTTTGTAAATGTTCCCTCATCCCTGAACACTCCAAAGCAGAAATAAACACCTGCAGGAAAGGAAACTTCTGGAGACACAAGAAATATTAAACCCACCAAACATCCAGAAACTTGAATTTCAGAATTTCAGAACTGCCATTCTGAAAAGGCAGCGGAGTGAGTACAGTCAAGAATTCCAGCAGAGTTTGGCTTGGAAGGGCCTTGAAAGCCCATCCAGTGCCACCTCCTGCCCTGGGCAGGGACACCTTCCCCTATCCCGGGATGCTCCAGGCCCCAGTGTCCAGCCTGGCCTGGGACACTGCCAGGGATCCAGGGGCAGCCACAGCTTCCTTGGGCAGCTCCCCGGTCGGGATCGGGGTCGGGATCGGGGTCGGGATCGGGATCGGGATCGGGATCGGGGTCGGGGTC
>VZTI01001606.1:216356-241916 GCA_013397865.1 Struthidea cinerea | reverse complement strand
GGTGAGCAGCGGAGCCGGCCGGCGCTCGGCGCCCCGCGCGGCGCTCGCGCAGCGGAAGGGAGGGGCGAGCCCGGGCCCGCGGCGGGGCGGGGGAGCCGCCACATCCCTCCCTCCCTCCATCCCTCCTTTCCTTCCCGCGGCTCTGCCGGGACCGGGATGCGCGGCCAGGGAGAGGAGCCGCCGAGCTGCGCAGGTACCGGGGGGCGCCGGGGGGGACCGCGGAGCCGCTTTGTGGCCGCCCCGGCAGCCCTTTGTTGGCCGGAGTTGCGTTTCCCCGGTGATTCCCCTCAAGGTCGCCGAGCCGGGCCTGGGCGAAACTCCGGCCGCCTCCCGTCGCTGACGCGAGAGGAAAATCCCCCGTGGAGATCTGGCAGGGAAAGGGGATGGGTGGAGAGGCGCTCGGGCGCCGCCGGGCAGCGCGGGCCGTTAGGGCCGTTCCCCGCCTCCGGGTGCGCGGGATCCCGCTGGATCCACCTGGAGAGCCTGGCAAACGCCGATGGAGAGCCGGACAGCTCGGGAGCATCGGGCCTTTGGTACTGCAGCGTCCCTAAAGCCGGCCGGGGGTGATGTCTCTGGCCAGAGCCTGGAAGATTTTCCCCGCTTGGATGTCAGTGGTGCGTGGGCCCAGGTGGGAAGGGTGGATGCCTTCCCGCTGCTCGGAATCGTCACTGTGTAAAAGAATGTTTAAAACTCGGGTTTGATGTCATGTTTTGAATCGCTTTTTGTTGGGTTATGGAGTGTGGAGAGCACTTGGAGCTTAGAGAGATGCGAGTGGTTTTGTGCCAGAGGTTGTGACTTGAACCGTTTTCACTTTGAAAATCAGTGTTTTGGTTTCAGTTTTCTTTCATGGGCTGCATTTTGGAAATTTGGGGTATTGTTACAATAGAACTTTTTTTTCTCAGCTCTCATCCTTCTGTGTTCGGTGCTTCTTTCCCACCCTCCCGCACTTTTAAAGTTATTATTTTCTCTATAATTTCGGGATTCTTTGGGTCTTGGTTCCATTTGCCTTTCAGAAGCTGCTGAGCTTTATCTTGCAGTTCAGAGTGGGGCGGTCTTTACATTGTTACATTCAAGCTGTTCGACAGAGCAGATTAACTCCCTGCTAAAGCAGGTGCTGAACTGTCCCAAATTATTGTTTAATGAGCTGCTTCAAGTGTTGCCTGAGAAAAGGAATAAACCAGGGGGTTTTTTTTGTCTTTCCTCTTTTGTACTTCATCCTTCAGCACTTTTTCCTAATGTGTTTTCAGGCAGTCCCCGCGAGTACTTTTATTTTTGCTCTTCAGTTCACTCACCCTCCCAATCTGTGTGGTGGATTGACCATGGAAGGCTCTTGAGATGGAAGTGTGGTGATACTGGGATTGTTTCCAATAATGGATTTGTTTTGGATGAACAAATAAAAGCCCTCGGGGTGTTGTGAACCTGCCTTACCTGTCCAGCTGCTACTTGAGCACGTGGAGATCATAAATGTCATTTGGAAAACCTCTTTCTGAGATTAGTTCTGCACCCTCAGCTTGTGAGCTGATGTCTCCTTAGCTGTCCTCGTTTGGCTGCTTTGTTACTAGCCTTGGATACAAATATGGAAAAATCCACCCGGACCCGAGGCCAGCTTCAAAAAGTCACTGTTAGATCCATGCTGTTATCTGAGGCTTCACTTTTTTGGCTTAGACAGTGGGATTTGGGGAGTTCAGTCACTTCCCCTCATTCCCGAGGCTGACGTGCCCCTGCCCTCGCGTTTGCTCCAGGAACCCTCCTCTGTCACTAATTAAATTTGTCCTGTAGATCCAGAGCAGAATTTGGGCTGGACTGGAGCTCTGGATCCCTTCCGGGAGCAGGGCAGGTTCCTGATCAGCCCCAGTGGCTCCGAGGGGGAGCTTGGCTGCTGTTCCTTCTCCTCAGCTGATCCCACTTGCTTTTGGAGGGGCCTGCTCAGTTTTCCTGGTTTTTAAGCGCTTGTTCAGCCAGGAGCTGTGTGTGGGTTTTATTCTGTGTGTGTCGAAAGGGGCCGTGGTCAGGATTGCTGGGGATGGTTTAAAACCCCCGAAATTCCCCAAAAAGCCATGTTTTGGCATACTCAAAGCTAAGCTGTCCGGTGGAACCTTCTGTGTCTCCCTGTGTCTCTGCAGTGGAACATGTCTGGGCTAATTCCTTGTGAAACGGATATTGTGGACCCACAGGGCTTTTCTTCTTCTTTGGGGATTTTTGATGTGTGGGAAACACTTTTGGGTTTATTACTTGAATTTGTTATATCTTGAGGAATTTTGTCTTTGCTGGTTTGTCCTTGGGGCTCATTTGTTGCTTTTCCAGGGAGCAGAATTGGAGAGAAGAGAGAAACTAATGCATCTCCTCTGTCCTCCTTGAACAGGACTTTGGGCTGTTTGGTTTGTGCTCTGGTACCTGAGTGTTCTCACTCCTCAGATTTGTTGGGGTTTGGAGGAGGCTGGGCCACTCCAGCTGGGTGGTTTGTTGGTTTTGGGGTTTGGTTTTTGTCTTTTTCAGTGTAGCTTGGAATTATCCTGGACTTTTCACAATCAAATTAAGCTAAAGCGCTCACTGGCTTTGAGGAACTTTAATTAGTTAATTGGCTTCTTTGATAGCCCCACCCTGACTTGTCTGCTCTCCAAGACAGGCTTTTAATATTCCTTCGTGATCTCAGAGATGTTTGGGTGTCATGTGTGGCTCAGTTTTGGGAGTATTGGGCTGTACTCCTTGTGCTCCCAGTGACACAATTCCCACCCAAACATCCGCTCTCAGCTGTGACAGAGCTGAGACACTCCTTGGAGGAAGATGCTGAGAAATCTGATTTGGCAGGGAAAGGAACATTCTGCAAATCCAGTTCTGCAGTTCGGGGTTGTTTCTTTAAAAGCTCCAAGGGAGGGATGGCTTCCTGCAGGATAAGATCCTTTCAGCTCTGGAATTGGGGCAGGAATGGGCTGAAGGTGATCCATCAGCCCCTGACACAGTCAGAATGTGCTGCTGAATGTGGCGTTTTCAGCTGGGGAGAAAACATTGCACCTTGTTGGGAATTCTCAGCCTGAACTGTCACCAGAACTGGGCTGTGTTAGTCAGAGATCCTATTTTCCCCTCCAGAGCAGATTAAATATTTAGCCTTCACTGAGGAGTCACCTCAGAATGTGAGAAACTGCCTCTGTCATAGGTGATTGCATTTGGGGGGGCATTAAAAAAATGTGCTTCTTGCACCTCCTATCACAGAATTTCCCAGGTTATTGTTTCTGAAAGAGGAAGCAGCTGGAAGCCAAATAACCAGGCTGGTGCTGGAGATTTGCTTTCTGCTTTTCTTTTTTTATTAAGTGAATTGAATGGTGCATTTGGGACTTGTGTTACTGCTCCTCCCTCCATTTGTCCCACCACTGTGGAATGGAATAGAACTGCGGAGTGCCAAAATCTTGGACACTTTTCCAGTTTTCCTGAAGTCTGAATATAGAGAAACTTGCTTGAGTAGATAGAAATAGCACATTTGCTGTATAATTACAAAAAATTGGCTCATAGTTTTTTGTTAGGCTGAGACCATTTTCCTGCTCCCTTGGCCAATATACAGAAGGTCATTCATGGACGAATCGTGGTCACAAATCAGAGTAATTCCTGCAATTCCCCTGGAGTTATCCAAGGCTACTGAAAGCATTTCTCAAGATCCAGGTGGTTCTTCTATGGTTTGCAAGAAGAAGTTTCAAAACTGAGTGTCACCAGTGGATCTTCTGTGCTGAGCTGTGGATCAGCCTGCTGGGTTTTGCTGGAGAGGGTGATGGGATCAGCAGTGGCTTTTCGTCGTCCCTTAGCCAAGTGTCCCCAGGCTGATGGTGTCAGGCCTGCAGGGCACAGCACAACTGCCTTCTCTAAATCTCCCATGGTTTCCCAGTTGCTCATCTTCCAGCTGGGCCCTCCTAGGACATCATCATGACGAGCAGCTTCTTGGAGAGCATCTCTTCCATGTGCCTGTGTGACAGAGCCTCTCCTAAATTCTTCTTGCCTTGAACATCTCGGGAAGTGTCCAAGGCCAGGTTGGATGGGCTTGGAGCGAGCTGGGGTAGTGGAAGGTGTCCCTGCCCATTTGTTAAATAAATGAACGGAAGATCTTCAAGGATCTTTCCAACCCAAACCATTCTGGGATTCTCTGCAGTTCCTGTGTGTCTTCATGACAGTAATTCCAGAATCATTTTCCAGCAGAACACAGTAGCACATCTTGGTGATGCTCTAATGAGTGTTGGCTCCTCATTTCTCCTTGGATTTAGTGGCTCAGTCAGAAATTCTGGTTTCTGGTGGTACCAGTGATCTCTGTGGTGGCTTCTGATTCATTGCTGAAACATGCCCTGAATTCCTGCAGGGGATTTAGAAACCCTCCAAAAGGGAATACTCACCCCCAGGGTGGTGTGCAGTCCTGACTGCCCGGGGAGCTTGTGTGGGATGAGGCTGAACGTGGGATGAGCTGTGCTTGCTGCTGCAGAGCAGGAGACCCCATCCCTCTCCCTGTTCCCTTGTGCTGCTTTTGGTACCGGCAGGACTGTGCTGGCTGGTTCACTTGTGAGCCCAGCAAGAACGTGTGTGTTCCCTTTTCCTGCCTTGGCTTTCTGTGGGATTAGGGCTGCAGATTGTCTCCCTGCACCTCTGGGTTAGTGGGGGTGTTGGAGCCTGGGAGAAGGGGCAGCTGCCTCTCTCCTCACGGGGGAGCTGTGACACCTTCCTGTTTGTGAGGTGTAGGAACATCCAGAATCGTTATCACATTGATCTGATCTTGCTGGACCTGCTGCTGGAAGAAGAGGCCCTTCCCAGTGCTGGCCGTGGCAGTGATGCAGGTGAGAGGAGTTGGAGCAGCTCCCTCACTGCTGAAACTGCTGGAGTTGGTCAGGGAGGAGGCTGGGACGGGAGGTGGGTGTGACACGGCTCTGTCGGGGGCAGCGGGATTTTATTATTGTTATTTTTTTAAATGAGTGATTTGGTCTGATCATCAACATCCTCTCCCTGCTGTACCCTGAGCAGCATTTCCCTGTGGGGGCAGGGGCCAGTCCCACCCGCCCTCTGTCCTGCTGCCTCTGGGGCTGCTGCATCTCCGAACCCTGTTGGCAAACCTCTTTCCAGGGGATTCTCCAGGCAGGTCAGATTAAACCATATTCCCAGACTCTGATCCGGCCATCCCAGTCATTTCAGGAAGAAGTCCTCAGGCATTTTTTCATGTTCCTACCCTACCGCTGGCTGGATCTAATGTGTAACTTGTGAGACCCTGGATTTAACCCATGCCTGGGGGGGACGTTGCAAACACCCAAACTGTTCAAAGTTGTTATTGCTCAGTTGGGTTTCGATACTGAGGAATGACAAGCAGAGCCGGTGAGGAGACGGCACCAGCTCCGTGCTGGTGCCAGCGACTGGACAGGAGCCCAGCTGTGCCCAGGGGGGCAAGAGGCTGATGGCCCTGGGGCTGTGCCAGCCCCAGAGTGGGCAGAGCCCCAGGGCAGGGACTGTTCCCTGTGCTGGCTCTGCTGAGGGACCCCCTGGAATCCTGGGGGCAGCTCTGGGCCCCTCCTGACAGGAGAGACCTGGAGGGGCTGGAGCGTGTCCAGGGAAGAGAACGGAGCTGGGAAGGGGCTGGAGCCCCAGGAGCAGCTGAGGGAGCTGGGAAAGGGGCTCAGCCAGGAGAGAAGGAGGCTCAGGGGGGACCTTGTGGCTCTGCACAACTCCCTGACAGGAGGGGGCAGCCGAGGGGGGTCGGGCTCTGCTCCCAGGGAACAGGGACAGGAGGAGAGGGAACGGCCTCAGGCTGGGCCAGGGGAGGCTCAGGTTGGACATCAGCAGGAATTTCCCCATGGAAAGGGTGCTCAGGCCTTGGCAGGGGCTGCCCAGGGAGGTTTGGAGTCCCCATCCCTGGAGGTGTCCAAGGAGCGCCTGGATGTGGCACTCAGTGCTCTGGGCTGGGGACACGGTGGGGATTTGGCACAGGGTGGATTCAATGATTTTGGAGGTCTGTCCCAGCCTGAGGGATCCAGGACCTCCCTGGTGCCCGGAGATGCTGTAGGTGAACACTGGAGCCCTCTGCCTGCTCCCCTCTCCGTGCCCTCCAAGCCCTGGCTCTCCTGGAGCCGCAGGGAGCCGGTGTTGGAACGCGCCTCTGAACGGGACTGCGCAGCAACTGGGAGACATTGAGTTCCTCTTCGTTTTTTTTTCCAGATTCCAGAGACTTACTAAAGGAATTTCCACAGCCTAAAAACTTGCTCAACAGCGTGATTGGCCGAGCCCTGGGCATTTCCCATGCAAGGGACAAGCTGGTGTACATCCACACTAATGGGCCAAGGAAAAAGGTAATCGGGTGCTGCTGGAGGGGTGTTGGACATAGAGTGGGAAGGGAGCCACGGAACTGCTAATCCTGAAAGTAACTTTCCTAGAGAAAATCATAGAAGAGTTTTAATTCCACATAAAAGTTTCAAACAAGAAATATTCTCACTTCTTCATACTTTTCCTGATCTCCGTCTGCTTTTAAGGTGTATAAACGCAGGTGCTGTTCCTCTTTTTATGTGGATATTTTTCTTTTAAGTGACTTGCTGTTTCTGGCCTTTATCAGCAGAAAGACACAGAGTCTGTGCTTAAATGTGCGTAAAGGTGTCCTAGTACCTTAGAAAATTAAGATTTAAAAGCTGTATTCTAGCCCTTAGGAACCCTAGATTTGATTGTAGATTCCAACAGAACAAATTCTGAAGCCTAACATTTCCAATTGCAACTGGAAAAGAGGAGTTTATTAGCAATGGAGGGAGGCTTCTGATAGTGTACTTAAGAGCAGAGTGAAATACAGCCTGTTTGTTTGTTAAATGAAGCGGAGGAATTCCAAGCAAACAGTTTTCCAGGTGGTTGGAGCTGTCACTGGGATGCCAGAGGCCCAGATCCGGGTCTGGGCTACGAACTGAGCAGGAATTCTTACCTAACGGTGCTCCACGGTCAAGGTTTTGCCTCCTCCTGTCACACCAGCTCTCATTCCAGAGCTGAAAGCCCTTTCCAGCTGAAGTTTAACTGTAACCTACATTCCAGGAAAAGACTCAGTTCTGATGGATTAACATTTTCCAATAACATTCTGTCTAAAATTTCCCAGACAGTTTTTATTGCCACATCCTTTTTAAGCATCCCTGGATTTTAGGGGATACATTAGTAATGTTACTTCAGAGTTCTTCATTATTTGTGTTTGTTTTTCTTGCTCTTTCTCAAGCAGCAGTACAGTTTCTGAACTTAAATTTTGGAATACCATAGCCAGTGCTTCATCCCTAAAATGTGGAATACCCCAGGCAGTGCCTCATCTCTTTCGTTTGTGTAATTGGTTCCCATTCTTGCCAGCACTTAAATAGATTAATGTGGAGAGTAACTTCAGATTAAAACAAAAAACTAAACCAGGAAAACAATAAAGGAGATAAAGGAGCCCTGGGAAGAAAAATGAGGGTTGGCTCACAAAAAAAACAACCCAAAAAACAACCCAGCAAATGTGGGCAGAAGGACAGGTGAGAGCCTGGAGAGCTCTTGTTGGATGGGAACGGGGGGTTTGTGAGCACTTGGCCTTCTAAGACACCTTTTTTCCCAGCAGGTCTGTGCTTTCCAGGCAGAGCCCCGAGGCAAAATCCACAGTAATTCCCTGCAGAGAGCCAGGTTCAGGGGCAGGAAGGCAGCCAGCCAGGTGCTGGGGAGTCAGGAGCCTGTGCTCCAGACTTGGAGGTTGGGCTTTCCCAGCGGATCCATTGCCGCCTTTCATCTGGGCTGCAGAAACAGGAGAGAATTCCTTAGGCATTTCCCTCTTGGAGCCTTGTGGCATCTGCAGGGCCGGCAGCCAAGCGAACTCTTGCTTTGGAGCAGTTCTTTGAAGAGGGCAGACTTCAGCTTTCAGCATTCTCTGCAGGTTTTTAGTGCTCCCATCCAGGAGGATGCTCCCGTGCGGGAGCTGTGGTGGGGCTGTGGTTCTGCCAGTGCTTGTGTCGTGCTGGAGCTGGGTGCTCCTGTGCCCGGTGAGTGCTGGAGTGCCTGGGAGCTGAGGCAACGCTGTGCTGCTTCCATGACAGTGAGGAAGCAGTTGGGAAGATTTCCTTGTTGTTGCAGCTGGAAGGTGTTGGAGAGGGGATCTTGCTCCGGGGCATGCTCTGGTGTGCTGCAGAGGGACAGCCCTGGGATGGAATTGTTCCTGTAATGACCTCCTGGCATTTATCTCTCGGTGCTGACACCACAGCCCGTGCTGGACCTCAGCCCTGCAGCTCCTGTGGGGCTGTGGCACCTCTGTGCCCTGCTCAGCCTTTTCCTTCAGTGCTCCTGGAGTGGAGCTTCCCGTGAAGGGACCAGACAACACTTTGTTCACAGTTTTCTTCTGTGTTTCTCTTCTTTGCCTGGAGTGCAGAGATGGTTGGAGTGGGTGTGCTCTGGTGGAGGGGAGAGCTTGCCCTGGCTCACTCTGTGGTTCTCATTGCCTTTCAGAAAGTCACTCTCCACATAAAGTGGCCGAAGAATGTGGAAGTGGAGGGCTATGGGACCAAGAAGATCGATGCGGAGCGGCAGGCGGCGGCTGCAGCGTGTCAGCTCTTCAAGGTGAGCTCTGCTGCTGCTCGGCCTGGCCCGACGCACCCTGCAGTGTGCAGCCAGCCTGGCCTGGCGATGGGAACTCTTTCATCTCTCTTTGCCTGTGCACTGCCTTAGTTGGCCCCTCTGTTAGTCAGGGGTAGAGGGTGAAGTCTTGAGTCTGAATCCGTTTGAGCTTGAAATCCCTCTTGCTTCAGGTAGTCCTGGTCTTTGTTCCTTTTGTCCTGGACCTTAATCAGCTCCTTAGTCTCAGCATCTACAGCGAATAGAGCTTCCCTCAGGTGGGTTTGCTGGTCACTAACTCCCACTTCTGCCACTTTTCCTACTTTCTGGGTGTGTTTGCAGCTGTAGGACCTTCAGAGCCTCCTGTTTCCTCTTCATCAAAGCCAGTGTGGCAATTACATGTTGTGTTTTACTGTTACTCTGACAGTTGCGCTTTGTTTGGTGCTTATTTATGGCTGGAAATGGGTGTGTGCAGCCAATGTCAAACAGGCACAGTAAAACTGTAAAGGTCGCTCTTGAGGGTGTTTTATAGCTGAGAACAAGATGCAGTTTTATCTCCAGCTCTGCCCCTGGCTGTTCCGTGTTACCTTGAGCAAGTGAGACTGATTTGGGAGTTTCCCATTGATCTGTGTGTGGAGTGGGAGCAGGGATATCTCTCTGCTCAGGAGAAGATGCTGTGCGTGCTCTGACAGTGAGACAGGTTTTGGTTTGCTTGTAGATCAGAATGCTCTGTGAGGAAATAACCAGCCTTCAGAAATTCAAGAGGGCAGAGTGAAAACTCAGCTTCCTCAGCTGCTTAAGCTGGTCCTCTAATCCTGGAATCAGCAAAACTTGTTTCACTCACTGACTTCATTCCACCTCACTCAGTCAGCGTTCACTGGGAACACATCCTGGTTTTATCCTCCCTAGTCCAGCGTTGTTCCCTGCTTGCTTTGAGAGCCTGGAAGTTTTCAAAGGAAGAAAAATACCCTACTGACACATTTTCCCCAAATTTTGGAAATGGCTGAAGTGTACTTTAGTTTAGAGCTTAAACCAAAACCCAGGCCCCTAAAACCACAGGTTGAACATGCAAAGCTTTCTTTGCCAGCTAAACTGGAAGCTGGCAGAAGACCCTTGTGATGGAGGCCCTGTGTGATCACAGCTACAGAAAGAGCTACAAATGCTGCTTTAAAAAGTCATCAGTTCAAGAAAATTAATAGTGTCTAATTAGTGCAGAGAGTGAATACGGAGGCTTTGAGTAGAGCAGCGAGCCAGGTGAACTTTGGTGTCTTAGGCACTTCCACAGCACAAAATAATACAGCTTTTTATAGTACAGGCCCATTAAGGCCATTAAAAGGTCTAAAGCTGTAACTTTCAATTTATGAAAATTAAAGCTAGAACTTACTGCAGCAGTCTGGTAAGAAATGGTGTGTACTGCACTCCAGATATGTCTGGAGCTTCCTGCAAGGCTCAGTCCTAAATGGTGGTGGTAGGAGAGTGTTTAATTACTGCAGGCCTGCTTCAGAATCTGCCTGGTTAGGGACATTTTCCTGCTGCTTGTACAAAAAACTCTTCCTGGGAAATGAAAGATGAACCATTCCCTGAATTCTCATCCCGTGTTATCCCAGATTATGCTAGTTCAGACTAGCCTTCCCAAAAAGATGCATTTCCTGCTCTGAGGGTGGTTTCAAAACTTGAGGGTGCTAAATATAGCCAAGAGTTTGTAAAATCCCAGTAAATCCTGGCCCACCCTTTCTTAGGAGCTGTGAAGGGCTGAGAGCCGTGCCCTGGGAAGGGAGGGCAGGGACCAGATTCCCACTGGTACAGAACAGTGGTGGGGGAAAGTTGAGAGTTCCTGACAGTGCCTTTCCTCGCTCTCTCTTTGCGTGGGGAAGGAGAGGAGGGGGCCGCTCCTGCCCCACTGCCCCAGCAGGGGGGGGTTCCCAGAGCTGCAGGGAGGGTTCCCAGAGCTGCCCGTGTCTCTCCTGCAGGGCTGGGGCTTGCTGGGCCCCCGGAACGAGCTCTTCGATGCGGCCAAGTACCGGCTGCTGGCCGACCAGCTGGGCTGTCCCGACGAGCGCTGGTGCTCCGAGGGCAAGTGGCGCTCCAAGTCCGGCCCCTCCCTCGCCGACCTGTCCACCTGCTGGCGCCGCATGGAGCCCGACGATGCCATCCAGCCCATGGAGCAGGGCAGGATGCCCAAAGCCATGAGGAGAGAGGAGCTGGAGGAAGGGGAGCTGGAGGAGGGGGAGCTGGAGGAAGGGGAGCTGGAGGAGGAGGCGATCGATGTCTCGGATTACCTGCCCATGGCACACCAGGATGCCCGGACCCCAGGCAGAGATGCCAGGTGGGTCTGGCTGGGGATGCTGAGCCAGGGCAGAGGGAAGGGAGGGTTTTCCTGTAGCTGGGGGGGCCTGGAGATGGGCCAAAGGAATACTGGGGCAGCCTGATCTTGTACCTGGCCGCCATCCAGGGAATGCATAGACTTCTTTCCTGCAGCTCTGCCCTCTGGAGAGACTGCTGCCAGTCTTGTTAGCTGCCTTATTCTTCTGTGCCTAAAGACAATTCCATCCCCAGAAGTGGTGCATGTGCACTTACACCAGGTTTTGACCACCCTGGTTTTGAGGGCAATGTTAAATATGCTCCTTTTCATCCCCATAGCTGCCTGCTTGACTTTATGAGCACAGATCTTGGATTTCTAATAGGCAGCAGGAGCAAGATCTATAAGAGATGTAGGTGATGGTGGTTATTTCAGTGATGGGATTTTTTATTCAGAATTATTTATTAATTAAATCTGTTTAGATCTGTTTGGTTTGTAGTCTTGGTGTGAAGGTTGGATCACTCTGTAGTAGAGGTGGCTTTGCTGGGCTGTGTGGTTGTGACTGACAGATTTTAGTAGCAAGGGACAGCTGGACTCTGCACAATTACCTGGGCTTTCACTGAGTGGTTTCAGAGCTCAGCAGCACTCCTGGAGTGGGGTGGGTCTGAGCACAAGTGGCCATTTGTACATCCAACTCTCCTCACGTTCCATGCAGCCGAGGAGGGAGTTCCATTGAAATGACAGACGACAACACCGCCATCCGTGCCCTGACGCAGTTCCCGCTTCCCAAAAATCTCCTGGCCCAAGTGATTCAGATTGCAACCTCTTCCTCCACAGTCAAGGTAAGGTGCTGTCTGACCCCTGCCAGGGACAAAGCTCAGAGGCTCCAGCTGGAATCACTTTCAGTGCTTTCTTTGGGCAGCAGAAGTGGGGAGAGGAGGGAAGTTAGAACTTGACCTAGAGAAATCGGTGTGAACAGCAGAGAGAAGACTTTGTGGTGAGACATGAGGGAATGTCTTAACAGAACCATGAGGAATGTTGCTCCTGAGGCCAGGGCAGTGGAGGAGCTGCTGTCTGAATGAAGGAGATCCGATCTAAGGTTTCCTTTCCCCATGTATCTGCAACAAGCACAAGTTTGTGTTACTGGGAGCGATGTGTAACTTCTGTGCTGATGGAATCTTTCCACAACTCGATTCTTGCCCATATCCGGTGATCCTCCTTCCCGGGATGTGTCACCCACCTCCTTCCCAGGAGGTGTTCAGCAGAAAGGAGCTGAGCTCCACCCCGAGGCTCTCAGGATGTTCCCCACAGCTGCTTGCTCTCACTTTGGCTTAGACAGCACCTGGTGAGCTGGGGGGTGGAGTTCAGTGCAGTAAACTCCTTCTAGTGCTCCATTAAAAAAAAATCCAACAAAATCCAGCTAATCCAGCAAAAAAACCCATGGTGAAAGGTCTGGAGGGGCCACACGAGGAGTGGCTGAGGGCACTGGGGTGGTTCAACTGGAGCAGAGGAGACTGAGGGCAGAGCTCAGCAGGGGCTGCAGCTCCTCCTGAGGGGCAGCTCTGATCTCTGCTCCCTGTGACAGGGACAGGACTCGGTGAAGGGCTGGAGCTGTGCCAGGGCAGGCTCAGGCTGGAGAGCAGGAAAAGGTTCTTCCCCCAGAGGGTGCTGGGCACTGCCCAGGCTCCCCAGGGAATAGGCACGGCCCCGAGGCTGCCAGAGCTCCAGGAGCGTTTGGACGGCGCTGCCAGGGATGCCCAGGGTGGGGTTGTTGGGGTGTCTGTGCAGGGCCAGGGGTGGGGCTGGGTGCTCCCTCCGGGCCCAGGCTGTCCCATGGAGCCCGGTGCTGTCGTTCCCTGCAGGAGTACATGCAGTTCCGCACGGTGGGCACCAAGACCAAGATCTGCAAGCTCACACTGCGCTGGCCCTGCCCCATGACCTTCGCTGCCAAGGGCCGGCGCAAGGTGGAGGCCGAGAACAAAGCAGCAGCTCTGGCCTGTCAGAAGCTGAAGGTGAGTGCCCCTGGCTCCTGCATCCCGTGGGGACGTGCCTGTGGATACAGCTCCTCCCACCTCACTCGCTGGGTTTGAGCCTGACAGGGGATGCTGGAAGCTTCTTGATCTTAATGAGCTAATGCTTAATAAACATGCATTTCCAAACCTTGGGATTCATAGCATGCCAGAACCACAGCAAGGGACTCAGCAAGAGGGTTTTGCAGTCAGAGGCTGCTGTTCCTCTGATGGGTCTGTTGGAGACCTTGCAAGTGTTGTGTCAGGGCAGGTGGTTGGTTCTGGTGTGTCTGGTTCTCCAGACTTGGAGTGGGATCATGTCTGGTTTCTTGCTGTGGCAAGAAAGGCAGGAACTGATGGATTTGGGATGGTAAGGAGTGGGCCTATCCAAACATGGGATCCAAGTGCTCTGTATACCAGCCCTGGGTGTGAGCAGCCTCAGACCTGATGGTGTTGTTTGCCTGTTCCCTGCAGAGCCTTGGCTTGGTGGACAAGAACAACAACCCTCTGAGCCATGCCATGTACAACATGACGTCCCTGCGGGAGCTGGGGGAGAACCAGAGGAAGCCCTGCCACATCAAAGTCCCTGAGGCCACCCTGCGCAAGATTGAGAACTACCTGAACCACGTAAGGCTCAGCCTCCTGAGGATCTCCTTTGCCTGATCCCATTTCACTTCAGGAATTGGATGTGTTTGAAAGCTTCCTGTCAAAATCTTGAGGGAATTCATGGTTTGATTGTTGCCACAAAACCTGATCAGTCTCTGCTGCCCATTCTGGGCAGTGGCCTTCCCTTTGGAACACTCTGGGACTCTTAAGGTTGAATCCAAAAGTTGTGATTGATTAAAAGTTCAGCAACTTTTAATCCCATGAACATCTGGGCCAATGCTTTGATTTGTGTTCTAGACAATTCCTGACCTGTTGCTCCTTGTAGTTCTTCCTGTGGGATGTGGGACTTCGGTTTTTTCTTTTGCCAAGACAGAATATTTCTGGCTTAGCCAAACGCTTGTGTTTTGCATAAGTTATGTGTCTGGGTGGTGGTGTAACTTGATAGTTTCCAAAAGTTGTCTTTGAGGGGCTGTTGCATTGGAGAGCTGAAGTTACTGGTCTGTGCCTGTCAGTTCAGGCAGCAGCACTAATACCCCTCCTAAAATAGGGAATGCAGCAAGGAACACACAGGAGGCTGCCCAAATTAGTTCTCACCTTAAATAACCTCAGTTCAGAACATGGCTGAGTTGCCTAAGATCTGAGGAGACCTTGGCTGAGCCTTGGCCAAGCCAGACTGGCTGAGTCTGGTCCAGGCACTTGTTTCTTTCTGTCCTTCTCAGGACCGGTCCTAACCTTGCTGTCCTTGCCAACTTCCTCCCTCTCTCCCAGTATCCCGTGGACATCAGGGAGTCCAGGCCCCGGATCGCTGATGACATGATGAACCTGACCAAGGAATCTGGTGCGATCAGCGATGCCATCACGGGGAAGACCTACATCCCCATGCTGGAAGCGGAGGAGGTGCGCCTTAGCCAGAACCTGCTGGCCCTCTGGAAAAGGAGAGGAGCTTCCTGGCAGGAGAGCCACCCGCTGCCAGTGGACCCTCACAAGGACACCATCCTGTCAGCCATCGAGCAGAACCCTGTGGTGGTGATAGCAGGAGACACAGGCTGTGGGAAAACCACGAGGATCCCGCAGCTGCTGCTGGAACACTACATCCTGGAGGGCCGCGGCGCGCGCTGCAACGTGGTCATCACCCAGCCCCGGCGCATCAGCGCCATCTCGGTCGCCCAGCGCGTGGCGCAGGAGCTGGGGCCCAACATGAGGAAGAACGTGGGCTACCAGGTGCGGCTGGAGAGCAAACCCCCTGCCCGGGGAGGGGCCCTGCTCTTCTGCACCGTGGGCATCCTTCTCAGGAAGCTGCAGGGCAACCCCAGCCTGGAGGGCGTCAGCCACGTCGTGGTGGACGAGGTGCACGAGCGGGACGTGAACACGGATTTCCTGCTCATCCTGCTCAAAGGCATCCAGAAGCTGAACCCCGACCTGCGCCTGGTGCTCATGAGTGCCACGGGGGACAACCAGCGCTTCTCCCACTACTTTGGGGATTGCCCCGTGGTCAAGGTGCCGGGCTTCATGTACCCGGTGAAGGAATACTACCTGGAGGAGATCCTGGCCAAGCTGGGCCGGCATCGGCACCGGCACTACGAGATCAAGGTGGGTGTGCAGCGTGGGGGGGGAGCTGTCCCCCTTGGATGGGGCACTGGCTTCTGGCCTATCAGCAGGGGGAGAGTTTGGGCCTGGAACTGCTCCTGCTTCCCTGTGGTTGTTGGACACTGTTTGCTTAGCTTTAATTCCATGTCAGTCCTCGTGAGGTGTAGTCAGTTTAGTAGAACCCCAGAGTATTTTGATTAAATTATGCATAAAGATGACTTCACATTGGGGTCAAGTTGCTTTTGTCTCCCTTTAATGGGAAGTTTGATGTTTGAGTAGGCTGAGAGCTCGTTGCTGTGTGTACACAGACACAGAGTTGGATGTTCTCACACCGCGGGCGGGCCTGGCCTAGGACTGGGATGGTTGTGGCTTCCAGCACTGTAACCTCAGTGCTCACCGTCCTGCATGACTGAATTCCCTGATTGCTGCTTTCTGCAACTAGTCTGACTGTTCCTCTGGAAAATGCCCTCCAGACGTGTGCTGTGCTCTGGGTAATCCTACACCGGTGGTGGGTCATGGAGTTACAGAGTCACTGAGGTTGGCTGGCATCTCCAGACATTTTCTGGTCCAGCCTGCTGGTCTGGAGTCTGTCAGCCCGTTTTTCCAGCCTTGGAGAGATCCCTCCCTGTGGCTGAGCGAGTGTCTGAAATATCAGCCGCTTCTCCCAGTCCTGGCTCATCAGCAAACTCGCTTGGGGTATCCCAATGCCTCCAGGGCATTCTTCCTGTTTCTGCTGTGGCAGGGATTTTATCTGAGCTTTAATGGTCTGTTCCAAATGCTCAGAGATACAGAAGCTGCTGCTCGGAGCCTGATGGATTTGAACTCCCAGGTGCATGTGGCACAGTTTTGTCCACAAAAATCTCGTGGGAATTCTGTTACTTGTGAGGTGCTGTTCAGCAGCGGTGCACAGGTGTCAGCTCTGAGATCTGGACAGTGGGAAGGGACTGTGCATTCTCTCTGCACGGCAGGGAAAACTGGCAGCAGCTGTGACCAGAGCAGGTTCCAGATGGAGCCCAGACCAGGCTCCTGGCTCCAAGTCCTGGGCAGGCTGTCCGAGTACAGGTGTTTGCTGTCTGCAGAAGGTGCTCTGGAGGTGCCCCTGTGCTGTGTGCTGACACCTCCCTGACCTGCCTGTCCTGTTCTACCCAGCAATCCGACGACGAGTGTGTCCTCGACCTTGACCTGATCACTGACCTCGTGCTGCAGATCGATGCCCACGGAGAGCCAGGTGGGTCCTGCCTCACCTCGAGCTCTTTCCTTCTGCTGGGGGAAGAGAAAGGGAACCCCTCCAGAGACACCACGATGCTGAGCCTCATGCAAGGGCTCCTCGAATTCCTGCTGATCCAAGTGGTGTCAAGCCATGTGGCACAAGCAAATTCTGAGTCTTTGGCTAAGACAGGGTTGGACTCCTCAGTGTCCTGGGCAGTTGTTCCAGGACTTGTCTGTGCTCCAGCACTGGCAGCCTTGTGCTGCACAATTGCCTTTTGTGTTGGAGCCCCATCCCTGTCAAATACCCTTGCCTGGAGGGTGGTGTTTTTGGGAAGAAGGCAGAACTCTCAGGTGACTTCCAAGAGATTTAAGTGTTTAAAAGCTCCTGGCTATTCACTGTCAAACCCCAGGTAGCCTGGTTGCTTTCTGCCCTGGAAACCTGTGTCTCCAGCTTGGGAAAAGCACCTGGATTTCGAGGTCATGTGTTCTTAACTCCCGGTGTGTTCCAGGTGGGATCCTGTGCTTCCTCCCTGGCTGGCAGGAGATCAAAGGGGTGCAGCAGCGGCTGCTGGAGATGCTGGGCTCGCAGAACAGCCGCTACCTCGTCTTGCCAGGTGAGAGGGCAGGGCCAGCCCCTTCTTCCCAGGATTTGGGAGAGAATCTGGGACAATTGGCTCGATGTGCCCCTTCAGCTTTGCTCTGGTGCAGTGCTGGTGAGCTTTGATGTCCCAGCTGTGTAATGGTGTGTGGTAAGTGTGAGTAACTCCTCCTAGCAGAGGCTGAGTAACTCCTGTGCGTGATCAAAGAGAGTGGCTTCCCATTTGCCTCCAGCAATTCAGAATTAGACAGGGGGAAAGCAGTTCAGTTCTGCAGTGTTGTGGCTGCGCGCTGAGCCTGCACAGAAAAGATCTCAGGACCTGTTCTGTGGGATGCAGGTGAACTCCAGAGCTCAGCTTTGATCAGTGAATTTAACGTTCCTTGCCCCAGGAGGAAATTTATAACAAAAGCCAGTTTTGCTCTGCAAAACTCTTAAGGGTTTTGGCATTTTTTGTTTGTTTTTTAGCAGCTCTGCCTATTCAGTGTCAAACCAGGCCAGGCAGGAGCAGAGCTTTGAGCAGCTGGGCTGTTAATAAGCGCAGGTGTTGTTTGGTGGAAGGTGCCTGTTCTCCTCTGCCGCTGCTGGGGATTCCTGCGCGTCGCTGAGCTGCGACAGGGCAAAGCTGGGACACAGGACAGCCACGGGCCCTTGCTGAGAACCACTTCTGACAGAGTGGACCCAGGTGGCAGTGAGGATTCCCCGTTCCCCTGCTCCAGGGGATCTTGAGGAGGGGCAGCTGCAGAACTGGATTGTGGGAGGGAGTGGGATTTCTGCCAGGGATATTCCTGGGGTGCTCTGGGACAGGAGGTGAGCAGAGCTCCTGCTGCTCCTGAGCCACAGGTTGAAGCAACTGAAATAAGGCCTTCCCAAATGACCTGTGGAAGATTTTTGCTGGGGTCTGGCCAGCAGGAAGCTGCTGGCTGTGACCATTGGTAGCTGGTGTCCCCATTTCTGCCCCCCCATCTCTGGAAGCGGGTGGTGATGGTACAAGAGCACCTCAGCTGGGCGGGACTGACTCTGCTTTGATTTCCCAGTGCACTCCAACATCCCCATGATGGACCAGCAGAACATCTTCCAGAGGCCTCCACCGGGCGTCAGGAAGATTGTCCTGGCCACCAACATTGCAGAGACCTCCATCACCATCAACGACATCGTGCACGTGGTGGACAGTGGCACGCACAAGGAGGAGCGCTACGACCTCAAGACCAAGGTACTGCTGCCTTGCTGCTTCTGACTCATTTGGGGCACTGCAGCAGAGGGCTGCGGTCAGAGGGGTGTTGGAGGTGCCATTCAGGGGATGATGGAGCTGCTTCCCCTTTGGCCCCTGGGGCACGGGTGTTGTGTCCCTGTTTGGGGACAGCGTTTGACTCCTCATCAGTGTTTGCTATGTCCAAGCTCTGGGCCAGGCTCCCCATCAAATTCTGAGTTTTTTCAAACAAATTTAAGGCAAATCCTACTCCCTTCCCGGCTCTCTGTTTCACTATAGAACACCTGTAGCTTTTCTGTTTGCTTTCAGCCTTCTTCTATGATTTCATCAAAAATCTCTTGCTGGCCCTTGCAGGGCAGCCCTGACCTGTTAGATCCTGCTCTTGTTTCCAGCTCTCCTGGCCCAACCCCACAGCCTGTTCCTCAGCTTTCTGAGGGAGATCTGCTGCCCCAGGGCCTGTTCCTGGCGGTGCTGGGCCCTGGGAAGGCTCTTGTTTGTACACCTTTGTAACAAGGTGAAGGCAACTGTGCTGCTGTTGCTGTTGGGAGAAGGAATTCTGGCAGCATCCCTCTGCCCCTGTTCTAGAACATCATCTCCCAGGGCCAGGTGGCCACTCACACCTTGGAGCAGTTCTGGTTTAAACCCAGCCCAGCTGAGAATGCAGACCCCGAGGCAGGGCTGGGATGGGGAGCCCTGGGATGGGGCCTGGGACAGGTGTCCAGCAGGTGGCATCTGGGTCCCATCCATGCAGCCCTGGAGCTGCTGCCGGACAGAGAGCGGCACTGCAAGAGGCAGGAGAGCGGGAGAGGCTTCCCTGGCCCTGTGGGACCATTCATCAGTCGTGAGGAGTCTGAGTTCTCTTGGCTGGGTGGAAAGATGGCAAGGGGAGGGACTTTGGATAAGGGCCTGGAGTGACAGGACAAGAGGGAATGGCTCCCAAGTGCCAGAGGGCAGGGTTAGATGGGATATTGGGAAGGAAGTCTTGGCTGTGAGGATGGCGAGGGGCTGGAATGGATTTTCCAGAGAAGCTATGGCTGCACCTGGATCCCTGGAAGTGACCAAGGCCAGGCTGGATGGGGCTTGGAGCAGCCTGGGACAGTGGAAGGTGTCCCTGCCATGGCAGGGGTGGCACTGGATGGGCTTTGAGGTCTCCTCCAGCCCATGCCAGTCTGGGATTCCATGGTGTGAACAGGACAGGGCTGTGGGAGCGCTCACCCTGCCCCTGTCCCCGCAGGTGTCCTGCCTGGAGACCGTGTGGGTGTCCAAGTCCAACGTGGTGCAGCGGCGCGGGCGCGCCGGGCGCTGCCAGTCGGGCTTCGCCTACCACCTGTTCCCGCGCAGCCGCCTGGACAAGATGCCCACGTACCAGGTGCCCGAGATCCTGCGCACGCCCCTGGAGAACCTGGTGGTGCAGGCCAAGATCCACATGCCAGAGAAAACGGTGAGCACAGCTGGCTGCAGGGAACGAGCAGGGTTCATGGAGCCCCAGGGACAGGAGCTGGAAGAACCCAGAGTGCTGACTGCTTGAGTTCTTGCTTTGCTGAACGTGGTGCTGTCCAGGGAGGTTCAGAGCAGGAACTGTGTAGATCCCTGAGATTACAGAGTGTGTCTGGAAGACTGAAGGAATGGAGAGGGCTGAGCTCATGTCCCTGGAGGCAAACAAAGAGGGAATTGTGTTGCAGTCTGGGTTCCCGAGGGCTCTCCCATATACCTGTATGGGAAACAGACTCACTTTTTCCCTTCCCTGCTATGTTGCAGGCAGTTGAATTTCTCTCCAAGGCTCTGGACAGCCCTGACATCAAAGCTGTGGATGAAGCCGTGATCTTGCTGCAGGAGATTGGTGAGTTAATTCTCAATGGAAACACATTTGCTTTCTAAACATGGGAAGTGAGACTTGGCACAGGCTGCTGTGGGGCAGACTGGGCAGGATTGTCCCTGGAGGGGGATGGCAGTTGATAGTGACTTCCCCAAACCATGTGCCCTGTGCTGTTTTATTTCCCACATTGCTTTGCTTAAAAACTGGGGATAACTTCCCAAGGTTAGAAAAAAAAAAGGGGAGAGGTGACGGAAGGGAAGTGGTGATCTGGAGTTGAGGGCTGGGGGACAGAAGGAAGGGAATTGGTGATCTGGAGTTGAGGGCTGGGCCTTATTGATGGTCCTGTGGCTGTGACAGCTGTTCCTTTGTCCTAAGCTCAGTTAGAGCTGGGGGGTTCTGGGTGCTCATTGCAGGCCCCTGTCCTTGTGCCTCTTTGGGAGGTCATCCCAAATCTTCCCAGCCCTGGCAGTTCCCAAATCCCCTGTTCTGGCTGCCCTGGGAGCTGATGGATGTGCCACACGGGTGGCTCTCCTGCAGGAGTGCTGGACCAGCGGGAAGCCCTGACCACCCTGGGCAAACGCCTGGCCCAGATCTCCACGGACCCTCGGCTGGCCAAGGCCATTGTCCTGGCCTCCATCTACCGCTGCCTCCACCCCCTGCTGGTCATCGTGTCGTGCCTGACGCGGGACCCCTTCAGCAGCAGCCTGCAGAACCGCGCCGAGGTGGACAAGGTGAGGAGCCCCCCGGCACAGGTGGGGAGCGGGGGGCGGGGGCTGCCCGTGGCTCACCTGTGTCCCCGTCCCAGGCCAAGGCCGTGCTGAGCCGGGAGAGCGGCAGTGACCACCTGGCCTTCGTGCGGGCGGTGGCGGGCTGGGAGGAGGTGCTGCGGCGCAGGGACAGCCGCGCCAGGGACAACTACCTGCAGGACTACTACCTGTACGGGCCCAGCCTGCGCTTCATCAACGGTGAGTTCGGGGCCATCGGGCCCCTCCCCGGCCCCACACAGCTGCTGCACAGCGAGGGACACGGGGCACAAGTGGGCTGTGCTGGGCCAGCGACCACGGCACCAGGCAGGGTCTGGCTTTGGCCCAGGACAGGTCTCCTGTCCCAGCCCGGGCTGGTGCTGCCCTGCTGAGGTGACTCATTCTGTGGGGGAAAGGAGAGGGTGAATCTCATCCTTGGGGCTGTCTCCTCCCCTCAGGCCTTGTCAAGCAGTTCTCTGAGAACCTCTACGAAGCCTTCCTGGTGTCGTCCCCGTCCGACTGTACCATGCCCTCGTCCGTGTGTAACCAGTACAGCGAGGAGGAGGAACTGGTCAAGGGTGTCCTCATGGCTGGGCTCTACCCCAACCTCATCCAGGTACTGGCGCTGCCATCGCTCTCTGGGGATCGCTGTCACAGCGGGTGGCACCGGCAAGTGCTGAGGTGCCAGAGATGCTTCTGCTCTCTTGGGAGTGAGTGTCCAAGCCAGGCTTCTGCCCTGTGCTCCAGCCCGTGCTCCAGTGCTGTCCCTGATCCCCACTCGTGAGGAGTGGCCACCCCCGCTTGTGTGGGTCCGTGCTCGGGTTCTTGTCACTTGGTCTGGGAGCCACTGAGTGGCATTTTTCTCCTGTTGGCTGCCTGAGGTGGCATCTTCCTCCTCCTGCTGTCTGTCCCTTGCCTGGCACTGAGTGACTGCCAGGTGTGGCCACGCCAGGAATGCGCTCCGCTGAGCCATGGAGCTCCTGGGAGTGGAGGGACATCGTCCCCCTCCCCCTGTCAGAGGGGTGGCTGTGGCTGCCGGGGCTGGTGCGGGTTGTGACAGTCCCCTCCCGTGGCAGGTGAGACAAGGCAAGGTGACGCGCCAGGGGAAGTTCAAGCCCAACAGTTACGCGTACCGGACCAAGGCCGGCACCGTGCTGCTGCACAAGTCCACCATCAACAGGTGGGTGAGCGGGGAGGGGGTCCCACGGGGCAGTGGCTGTGCTGGCCCGGCCGGGCTGACGGAGCTGCTCCTGCAGGGAGGCGTCCAAGCTCTACAGCCGCTGGCTCACCTACTTCATGGCCGTCAAGTCCAACGGCGGCGTCTTCGTGCGGGACTCGTCCCAGGTGCACCCGCTGGCCGTGCTGCTCATGACCGACACCGACATCCACGTGCGAGGTGAGTGCTCCGGGGGCGCCCAGCCCGCTCCAGCTGCTCCCTGGCCCCAGTTCCTGCTTCCCAAGGCTCTTGGGCTGGGCATGCGTTGCCGTGGTGGGGCCATGGAGGTGATGGTTTGTGAGCTGTTCCTGGCTGCTGCTCTGCGGGGAGACAAAGCCAGCCCCGGCAGGCTGAGCCTTAGGGCTGTGCCTGGAGCATCGTGGGGAAAGGAGCTGAGCTGGCAGGATCCCACTTGTCCCTGGGGATGTGTCCCTTCAGCCCCTGGGGGTTTTGGCAGTGCTGCAGTCGGTCTCTAGCCCATGAGCTCAGTAGGGCTGTGCTGTCAGTCACCTCCTGTGGGAAACGGGGAGGAGGATCCCAGTGGGTGCTCAGAGCTGCCTGGCTTTTGTGGGAGCTGTCGGCTCAGTTGAGTCCCCGGACCGGGCTGAAACGTGCGGGGAGGAGCTGCCCCAGGGGCAGCGGAGGAGCCCGAGCAGCCCCGCTCGCGCCACTCACGCGCTCTCCCTCCCCCAAGATGACGGCTGGCGAGCGACGGTGTCCCTGACGGACAGCGACCTGCTGGTGCTGGAGGGGGACTCCTACACCATCCGCCTGCTGCGCGACTTCCGCGTGTCCCTCTCCAAGATGGTGGAGACGTGCCTGTGCTACGAGATGGCCGCGATCCCCGGGGACCTGCACCACCAGCACAGCCAACTGCTCGACATCCTGGTGGATCTGCTCAAGGGCCCTCCCGGCAGCTTCGGCTCCTAGGCAGAGCTGCAGCCTCGTGTGGGGACTTGTAATTTGTATAAAGATGTTCACAAATGTTTATTTAAATAAAGTTCTATTTATCCCTTGTGAAGTCATCTCTCTCCATCCTAGAAGATTAATGTTGTCTGAATCTCCTGCTGTCGGCTCCGTGCATGGTCACCGCGTGGGAAGAGCAGCGCAGTCCCGCCGGGAATGGACTGGGAGTGCCGACGGACCCCGGCGCGAGCTCCGCGGACGCCCACCCGCCTCCTCCGCTCGTCCCAGCACCAGTCCCTGACCGGGAACAAGGACACGGCTGCTGCGGGCCCTCCTCCGCCCCCTCCCCACGGGGCCGGGCTGGAGCCGCTCCAGGGCCAGAGCTGCTCTGGGCTCAAGAGGAGGACGGATGTCCCGGCTGTGCCAGGATCGTGGATCCGGCAGGGAGGGGATCACTGATCGTTGTCTCTGTGCTCTCCACATGGAGGAAGCTCTGAAAGCACCGGATGGAGAGGAATTCCACGCGGGATCCGAGGGGCCCTGCCAGCCCCAGCACAGTCGTGGCGTCTGAGTGTGAGATGTGACTCGTCCTTCCCAACCTGCCTGTACTTCTCGTCCTCTTGCGTTGTTCCTATGATTTTTTTTAAAATTCCTGTTCTCCCCACGTGGAGGAGGCCGGATCCCTGTCCCTTGTGCAACACAGGACGTGATTGTAGCTGCCAGGCTGCCTGTGAGCGCCGCTCCTGCGGGAAGCCGGGAGCAGAGGCACAAAATCCTTTGTTTTCTATGAACAGGGACCATATTCTGTGGAAGGAGGATTGTGACAGGCACAGCACTCACTGAGGAATCTGGAATTTAATCCCAGCTTTGCCTTGGATTCTCTGTCCGAAGAAGACAGTGACCTACCTCACAGGGTTGTTGTGAGGGTCGGGGTTTGTAACGGGAGCCCTCGGGCCCAGGGCTGTGCCCCCCCGGGGCCTGGGCTCCTTTCTTTTTATTCCCATTTCTTACGCTCTTTGTACCTGCAGCCGGGAATGGGAGCGAGGCCGTTTCCACAGCTCAGGGGCTCCTGCCCCGCGCCCCCGGGGCCACCCTTTGGTTCTCCCAGTTCTACCATTTAAGTTACTGCTCATGGGCTTTAAGGCGCCGTGGCTGTGCCAGCACAAGGCCTGGGGGGGCCCTTCCGAGGCTCCGCTCCCCCCGGCCGTGGGGACGCCGGCGCGGGGCCCTCGGAGTCCTGCAGCCTGGGGTCACTCCAAACTGCTCATCTTCATTTCACTTGCTTGAGGTTGTCACTATTATTTGACCAGTGTTTGTTTCTTTTGGCCTGTATAATGGGCAGTATGGTTTTCCCTTCCAGCAGGTTTAAAAAAAAGAAAAAAAAAGACAAAAAAAAAAAAAAGACTAAGCTATTGTCTAAATGGTTCCGAACTAGTGTGATATTGGGATACTTCCGTGGCTGTTATGTGATACTGGATCTTTTTACAACATAGATTAAAGACAATAAAAAGGGATAGAGTAGGAACTGCCTCTGTCCTCTTCATTCTTTTTTACTATTTATTTTTTTCTGCAAAGTTTGGAATTTTGTGCCTTTTCCTGGGTAGGGAAGAGCAGCGACAGCTGGGAGAGGTGCAGAGCTGCCCTGGGGCAGTGAGGGGCTGCAGGGCTGTGCTGTGCCCCCATACGGACCCCAGCCACCCCCAGGGGACAGTGGCTGTGGGCACAGGGGGCTGGCACTGAGGGGGGCGAGATGTGTCCTGGTGCTGCTGGTGCCTGGAGAACCCAGCCCAGCGTGTCCCAGTGCCCCGGAAAACCGACCCAGAGTGTCCTGGTGCTGCCCATGCCTGGGGAAGCCAACCCAGAGTGTCCCAGTGCTGCCCATGCCCTGTGTCTGGGGGAGCTGGGGCTGCTCAAGGAGGGGCAGAGGAGCAGCAGCTCCAGACACAGGGACCTGGACCTTGGGTCCCAGTCCTGTTTGGGGTCTCAGGTTACGTCCAAGCCAGGGTGGGAAACCTTTCCTTTATCTGTGTGAGTGGCCAGGGGCACCTCCTGGGAGGTGCTGGTGCCCTCTGTCTGTGCCAGCTGTGCCATGGGCACCGAGGGCTCCCGCAGGGCCCCGTGTCAGCCCAAAGCCCCCTCCCCTCTGAGTGCAGGCCTGAGGAGCGAAGCCAGGCATGGGAGTTCTCTTGTGGCTGAAATCAGAGACACCCGAACTCCTTCAGCCCCTTCCTGAGCGCTCTGCCAGCACCACCTCAGGTGCCTCGGACTGTGCCACCGCCGCCTGCCCGGCCCTCCCGCCCCACAGAGTCACACCAGCCTGAGGAGGAACATCTAGAAGCTTTATTTCAACCCTTTACAATAGTAAGAATCACAACATCAAGTCAGGAAATGTTGCTAAGGAGACGACGCTCTTGCAGCCCCCGGGGAGGGGAGACACAAAGGCAGAAGCAACCGGTGGGTCCCCCCCGGGCCGGGGGCTCTGCCCCGGCACCCCCAGAGCTGTTGTCTCGCACCAAGCACTGACCTCCCCTCCCCAGCCCTCGCCTCCCCCACCACGGCGCAGGGACAGCGGAGTCTCCCCCTCCTCGGGCACCCCCTGCAGAATAGTCCTATGACACAAAATAATAATAATACGTCACATTTAGAGAACACGTCACGCGCTGCTCACGCCTCACAACAGCCCGGCGAGGTAAAATTGAATCCCCCCCACCTTTGCAGATGGGGAAACTGAGGCAGAGAGGTTGAGTGGCTTCCCGAGACCACGGAGGGAGCCAAGAGCCGGGATCAGCCCTCCTCCCCGGCCGCAGCGCCCCA
>VZTI01001606.1:177441-211643 GCA_013397865.1 Struthidea cinerea | reverse complement strand
TCGCTACCAGCGGTGGGGGCTGCGGTGGCAGCGACGCCGCCGTGCCCGGGGCTGCCGGGCTCCCTCCCCCCGGCTCGGGCGGGGCCCGCGGGCACTTACTTGTTTCTTGGATGTGAGTGTCGAGGCTCTGCATTTCCCTTTGGTCGGCGGTGCTGAGGGCGGCCAGGGCCGGCCCCACGCCGTTCTCCCGCAGCGCGGGGGCCGCGGGCACCGGGCCCGGCCCCGCTCCGTTCGCCGGCGGGAGCTGCGCCGGCTCCGCGCCGCCCTCGGCCTACAATGACAATCGTGGGCACGGGTCAATAGCGACGGGGACCGTGGGGAGGGTCGCAGGGACGGGAGGTGACGGCAGCGGCAATCTCCGCTCCAGGGAAAGCAAATCCGGCCCGGCCCTGCGGGGTCTCACAGACCCCGGGGCCCTGGAGCTCCTCCGAGCTGCCCTCGGGCCCCGGAGCTCAGCGCCTGCTCCCTCACACACAGCTGGGCAGCCGGGAACACGGTCCGGGGAACGGCACAGGGGCCGGGGAACGGCAAGGACACGTCCCAGTGCTCCGGGGACAGGGGCTGGCTGGTGGGGTGGGGTCACTGCTGTGGATCAGGACCTGGGGACACCCAGAGCAGCTGTGGCTGCCCCTGGATCCCTGGCAGTGTCCAAGGCCAGGCTGGACATTGGGGCTTGGAGCAGCCTGGGACAGCGGGAGGTGTCCCTGCCCACGGCAGGGGTGGGGTGGGGTGATCCCCAAGGTCCCTTCCATCCCAACCCACTCCAGCATTCTGTGTTTCTAACACATAGTGGGTCCCAAGCCAGGAAGGGCACGTTCACACAAGGAGCTCCTTTTCCTCGATTCTGAGCCGTGAACCAGGACTGTGACTTCAGAGAGAATCCCATCCTGGTCTGATCTCACACCAGAGCTGCTCATCCCACCCGGAGTCACCGCCTTTTACCGGCCCTGGTGGAGAGCTGAGCCCTCCTGCCCTCGGAGAGGAGTCTGCTGCCCTGGGGGGGTCCCGCTGGGAGCGACAGATTCGCTTGGAAAGACACTGGGACACCACCAACAGTGCCAGGCAGTGTCACCACAGACACCCACAGAGAGGGGGGAAAACACTCCAAAATCAGACTAAATCTGAACAGGTGAGATTTTGGAACTTGGGTGAAAGCAGCAGTCACCAGCAAACAGCACCAGTGTACGGACCGGACACTCCAGTTCACCGGAATTCTGCCACAGAAAGTTCCAGATCCCTCCCAGTGCAGCAGCAGCTTCTCCAACTCCTTCCAGCCCCCCTGAGCCGTGATTTCCCAGGAGGGAGTTTCCAGACAGGGCTGGAGACAGGAGAATCCTGACGTGTCCCCGGTGGCCATCCCCTCTCGCCCTGCTTTACCAGGAATCCCTGAGCACACGCTCAATCCACTCGGGAACCCCGCTGCCCCTCAGGACTGGCATCACCGATTTCCAGTGCACCCAGGGTTGAACACAACAGCTCCAGCCCAGCTCTGAGCCCTTCCACCACACACAGATTCTCAAACAAACCAAGGCTGGGACAACCAGGGGATCCCAGTGCTTGGAGGGGTTTCTGCTGTGTCTGCCTGTCCTGCTGGCAGCCCCCCAGAGGGGTTTTCTCTGCTTCCAGAGCCAACAGCCCATTTTGGAAGCAGCGTCTTCTCAGACATCACATTTGGAGAGGGACTTTTCCTGAAGGCATGGGGTGACAGGACATGGGGGAATAGCCTTAGACTGAAGGAGTGCAGGGTTAGATGGGATATTGGGAAGGAATTCCTGGTCGTGAGGGTGGGCAGGCCCTGGCACAGGGTGCCCAGAGCAGCTGTGGCTGCCCCTGGATCCCTGGCAGTGCCCAGGGCCAGGCTGGACATTGGGGCTTGGGGCACCCTGGGGCAGTGGGAGGGGTCCCTGCCATGGCAGGGGTGGAACTGGATAATCCTTTAGGTCCCTTCCAGCGACGCCCTGAGCACAATTCCCAGCTCCCTGGGGTTGTGCCAGGCCCACACGTTCCTCAGGGAGAGAATGTCCCATGGCTGCAGCCAGACCTGAATGTGCAGAGCCAAGGCTGGGGACAGTTTGTGTTCCTGGGGGAGAAGGGCTGAGTCACAGCCGTGAGAGCTGGGATCTGTTCTCACCCTCACGCAAAAGGGCTCAGGGGTTGGGCTCGACGGATCCCTTCCAGCTCAGGATATTCCAGGGCTCTGCAAATGCTCTGCCAGGTGCTCTCTCCCAGCACAGAGCATGTGGATCTCCCCAGCTTTCACTGGGGGTGAAGGCCACTGCAGCCCCTCTGCTGGGCTCACAGCTCGGAGCAATCCCTGCTCCCACATTCCAGGAGGAAGGATGGAGATGGGCAGTGCCAGCCCCCGGGAATGCCCAGCAGGGTCAGGCACCCCGAGGTGGGTCCCAGCTCTCTCCTTTCCAACCATCCTCATCCCGGGCTCCAGCCTCACTCCCGGGGTGCGCAGCACAGGCCCCACAAACAAGGAGGCTCTAACAGGCTGTGGCGGAGGAGCTGCACTTCAGGAACAGCAGGAGAAGGACCAGAACTGGAACACCACCATTCCCTGGCTGTGCCAGACCCCTGCACTCACCTTGATGCCTCCTCCGGCCGGCGAGTGTCCCACGTTGTCCAGAGATCCCACTTTGGCCTGGGCCTTCTCCTTGAAGTTCAGCTTCTGGTTCTCGATTTTGACATCTCCTCCGCCTGCAGGGACAGGGAGCAGGGCTGAGTTTGGGGAAGCCCCCAGCAGTCCCACCCAGGTGTTCCCTTCCCAGGCTCACCCCGGAGGCGCTGGGGACCCTTTGGAGCAGGGACAGGACAAGTCCCACGTTCACTGGCCCAGCCTCTCCCCAGGAAAAGTTTGGTTTCAAACTGCAAGACCAAAGTTGGTGATTTCCAGCCGTGCCAGCTGACAGGGCCCTGGGGAATGCTGCACGTGCAGGCAGGCTGGAGAGATCCTCCCTGGGTCTGCTCCTGAGGCTGCCTCCTCCCCCAGAGGTGTGAAATGCCACCCCCACCGTCCCTCACTGGTGCCATTCCAAGGCTGACTCCTACTGCTCCTGTCCCTGTCCTGCCCAGGCCTCTCCAGCTCAGCCATCTGTGCGCTCATCGGTGCCAGGACACCTCCTGCTCTTCTGTGTCACTGCCTTCCTGCCCTCCTTATCCCTTCCTGCTGCTGCTCCAGCCCTGGCATCCCTGGGCACCCCTGCTTGCCTGGCCAGCTCCTCCCTGGCACACACCCGACCTGTGGCTCCACAGGCAGGGAAAGCCTGGGGGGAACTGCAGGAACTCCGCAGGTTCAGGAGAACATGGAGGTCAGAAAAAGAGCTGCAGAATTTTAGCAAGATTTTTCCAGAATGGAATAGATTCCAGAATGCTGCAGTTCCCATTAATCACAGAATACGGAATCCTGGAATGGGTTGGGTTGGAAGGGGCCTGAAGGATCACCCAATGCCACCCCTGCCATGGCAAGGACACCTCCCACTGTCCCAGGCTGCTCCCAGCCCCAATGTCCAGCCTGGCCTTGGGCACTGCCAGGGATCCAGGGGCAGCCACAGCTGCTCTGGGCACCCTGTGCCAGGGCCTGCCCACCCTCCCCGGGAACAATTCCTTCCCAATATCCCATCCATCCCTGCCCTCTGGCAGTGGAAGCCATTCTCCCTTTTCCTGTCCCTCCAGGCCCTTGGAAATTGTCTCTCCCCATCTTTCTTGGCTCCCTGCAGGTCCTGGAAGGCCACAATGAGGTCACCCCAAAACCTTCTCTTCTCCAGGCTGAACACTGCCAGCTCTCCCAGCCTTTCCTCCCGGGGGAAATGCTCCATCCCTCTGATCATCGTGGTGCCTCCTTTATTGATAAATCGGACTGTGCACACACCCACAGGTTGGAACCATGGATCTTAAGGATCATTCCCACCCCCCTGCGTGGCCAGGGCCACCTTTCACCAGCTGCACTCCAGATTCCAGCAGCTACTCCAAAGCCCAGCTGAAGCCCTGCTCAGCACAGCTTTGCTTCCCGGCGACATCGTTAAACCCTCAGCCCCCCTCTGGAAGCCTGGCATGGCCAATGGTGGAAACCAACAGATTTGGTCCAACAAAACCAGTTAAACCCAGTGGGAGCCGCTGGCAGGGTGGCTGTGCTTTCATCAGGCCTGGACAAGGGCACTGATTGTCACTCCCAGCTCGTTATTTCCGAGCGCTGAGCACGCAGAGGTCGCGGCCGTGGCACCGCGTTCCCAACGCCGGAGCGCGCTCGGAGCCGCTGGAGCGAGGGCTCCTGCAGGAGGGTGAACTGCCCGGGCCTGGCAGGCTGGGGAGGGCGCAGGGGACTCCCAGAGGGGACAAAGACCAGCCTGTGGTGCCTGTTGCCAGCCCTGGGCAGTGAACTCTGTCCCTGGTGCGCGGGCTGTGCCGGCGGCAGCGCTCCCGGGCGGAGAAGTGTCCCCAGACACCAAGGGGCCAGCCAAGGGCACTGAACTGGCCATCCCTCAGGCCAAACCAGGGGCCTCCAGCCCCAGGACCTTGGGCTGGGCACGGCTTGGGGAGAAACCTGAGATTCCCAGGAATTCAGGCAGAGCAACCGCTGTGTTCTCAGGGGGAGCAGGTAATTCCCACACACTCATCCCAGGGCCAGAAGGGTTTTCTGTGAGGCAAGAGCTGCCATGGACTTGAGGCTGAAAGGACCCTAGTATGTGCTCTGAAGAACTGGAGGGAATTTCCTTTATCCTTCCACGTTCCATGAACGTCCTTGGATGTTCCGAGTGCCCCAAAGCCCTCTGTGAGCATGGATGAAGCTTCCTGCAATGGTCACGGAAGCATCCATGTTTTCCTTCTCAAATGAGCAGGAAAAGCAGAAATGAGTCAAAGCTGTAAATTATCTTCACAGGCAAGAGGACATCCCACATTTCCTAATCCCCCTCTCTGCTCATGAAAACACCAGGAATTGTGAAGGAAGCATTTTTAGGAAGCACTGGGGGACACCCCCTGGAAGCAACAAACCCCTTAAACTACTTCAGTCACAATCCAGGACCGTGTTTAAGGGACAAAACTTACAGAGAAATGAGGAAATGGTGGAATTCCTACCTGGCTTATGCTTGATGTTTGCTTTAGATCCACACTTGGAAGACACTTTGGAAAGGTCGACTTTCTTGTTCTGGATCTGCACCTGGAGAGACAAAAAGCAGCAGCTGAGCACAGAGAAACCTCTCCAGACTCTGGAGGCCAAAGCACCACGCTGTGCTTCGTGAGTGCCCCTGCTCTCCCACGTTATTCCTGCTGCTGATTCCCAGGAATCCTTCCTGTGCTTTCCCGGCCACTGCGCCGCCAACGCCGCCGGCAGCGTCGGGGTCCCTCAGAGCCAGGGGGGTTAAAGGGAGGGACAGAGCTGAGACCAGAGAGCAGCACAGAGGGACAGAACCAGCAATGGGGTTCAGCTCAGGGCACAGCCATGGCATACAGAAGCACTGGGAACAGGGACAATAACAGCCAACCCCGCTGCCACGGGCCCCACACGGCTCCTGCCCGGCCTGGGGACACAGCCATGGCCTGGGATCACCCCACAGACTTCCTGCTGCAGGGTCAGGGCCGTGCCACAGCTCCAGCCTCTGCTCTCCACCATCGCATCCAGACTGGAGAAGGCTCCAGGGAGAGCTCCGAGCCCCTTGCAGGGCCTAAAGGGGCTCCAGGAGAGCTGGAGAGGGACTGGGGACAAGGGATGGAGGGACAGGACACAGGGAATGGCTTCCCACTGCCAGAGGGCAGGGATGGATGGGATCTTGGGAAGGAATTCCTGGCTGGGAGGGTGGGGAGGGGCTGGGCTGGAATTCCCAGAGCAGCTGTGGCTGCCCCTGGATCCCTGGCAGTGCCCAAGGCCAGGCTGGACATTGGGGCTTGGAGCAGCCTGGGACAGTGGGAGGTGTCCCTGCCCATGGCAGGGGGTGGCACTGGACGATCCTTAAGTTTCCTCCACTCAAACCAGTCTGGAATTCTCTGGGGGATCACAGTGCCCAGATGGAATGCCCTGCTCCAGGAATCCGTCCCTTTCAAAGACCAGTGCCAGAGGTGAGAGCAGCCACCAGCTGGGACCTGCAGGCCCCGAAGTTCTGCTGCAGGTCAGTGCACAGAGCAAATCCATGGATTTCCTTCAGAATGCGACAAGAATTCCTTCACCCACCAGCCACTCCAGGAGTTTCCTGGGAGTTCTCAGGATCGTTTGCCGTAACTCCTCCTTGGGAAGCGCGGACCCTCCTGCTCCGTGGGCACAGGGAGGAGTCCCAGGAGTGCCCAGGGGGAGCAGCACAACACAGCACAGCTCAGCCTCCTGCCGTGGCCCCCGTCCCCAGCTCAGTGACACCCTCAAAAGGTCAATCACAGACCCCGATTCGATCGTCTCTGGGGCTGTGAGTCAAGTTACTACAGCTTTAATCACCAGTCCCTGCTTGCTCGGAGCTGGGATGAGACTGAATTTATTTCACAGAATGCACTTTGAAGTCCTGCTGTTTGTCACCAGCTGTGGCTCCGGAGCTGAGATCCCACCTGCATGGAAGGGTGTGTTTGTAGGACCTCTGTCTAACAGGGGCTGGGTTTGTGCCTTGGGTGTGCCCTGAGAGAGCCAAACACAGACTCTGGTGCCAGAAACAAACTCTGGAAGTTTGACAGAGGCTCAGGTGGGGAGCGTGAGCCTCAACTCTTGTCAGCTTTTCTGTCTCTGACCACTTCCCAATCCATCCAAGCAGGCCAAGCCACAGGACAGAGGAACACACGGACACTCCAAACCCCCTTCAGACCCTCACCGACACAGACATCGACTGCACTTTGTAAAATCCACCTCTGTGCTGCTTTCTTGGAACAGAAAACTTGGTCAAAGGTTGGACTTGATGGTCTTGGAGATCTTTTCCAATCTCAGTGGTTCTGAGAGTGGGAAATACTAAACAAAAAACAACAAAAGCTTTTCCCCAGGAAACGGAACTATGTTTGTGTCGAGGTATTTCTGGTGAGTGTAACGTGAGCAGGAACAACTTCTGCTTCTGGGCACGGCTCCTGGGGAATCTGGGCATGGAGAAGAAATGATCTCCTTGTATAGAGGGCAAAATGGGCACCTGAACAGACACCCAGCCTGGAGCCACTTGGGGGGGTGGCAGGACAGTGCCCCTGGATCCCTGGCAGTGTCCCAGGCCAGGCTGGACAGGGCTTGGAGCAGCCTGGGATGGTGGAAGATTCCCTGCCCATGGCAGGGGTGGCACTCAATGATCTGTAAGGTCCTTTCCAACCCACACCATTCCATGCCCATCACTTCTACCAGAGCAACCCTAAAGCTCCATCAGCAATTGTTTCTAAACCACGGGTCTTGTCCGCAGGATTCCTGAAAGCGTTAACTGAAGGCACAGACCAGAAGAGACCTTCCAGACAGACCCACCAGGGAATTCAACACTGGGAATTCTATCAAAAGTGACCAGCACAACCACCTGAGCAAGAAAACATTTGGGAAGAGGTCACTGAAATCACAGTGCCCCAAAGGGAGCGAGAAGATGTAAAAATGAATAAAAGAAAACGATTTTTTGGGAAGACAGACTGTGCTGGAGGGCTGGGAATGCTTGCCTGGAGCTGCTCGGGGAGCATTTGGAACCTGGAAATGAGCTTTGGGCTCTGAAAATGCAGAATAAAGAGCTGCTTAAGTAGCTGAGCCAGGAGCAAAACTGCAGTGGTGAAAGGAGAGTGTGGGAGAGGAGAAGAGAAGGAGAAAGCAGGGACACAGCTGTTCCTAGGGCTGGGAATGCCTGGCAGTGAAGAGGGAAGGACAGGATGGTGATCCATGAGCAGAAGGACGCTTCACCGGCACAGTTAATCAAGCAAGAAAAGATCCCCCACATTTCAATCCCATTTCTGGTAGCCTGAAAAACCAGGAAAGGCACCAGTGAGGCTCCTGAAAGGCTGAACAAGGTGAAGGTGGCAAAACTGAAGTGGTTTATGAAATGCAGCTCCTTGGAGGGCACGGACAGGGAAATGCCACCAGCTGCTCCAGAAATTGTCACCAGTGTGGCCAAAGGCACTTCTGCCACTGGCTCTGGAACAGCCTGTCCCAGGCTGGGGGACAGAACCAGGTGGAGCAGCCAGCAGGAACAGAAACAGGGCTCAAAAACACCCTGAGGGCTCAACACCAGCCTTTCCAGTTCTCCCGTGTGAGCATTTCCATGGGAAACACTCCCATTAACACGGTGTACATCACAGAAACCGCAAGGGAGAACCACAAATCCCAAATCCCAAATCCCCAGGCAGCAGCAGGGATGTGTGTCCAGTGACTGGGGGAGGCAGCCTGGCCTCAGTGGCACAGGTGAGACCCCAGCATCTGTCTCTGGCCACTGTGGCAACCACCCTGGAGGGACCCAGTCGTTCAGAACACACATTTGGTTGCCACTTGCAAAGATTTGTGGAAAAATCAGTCATGTAAAGCTTCAGCCAGTTGGACATGGACTTCCCAGGAGAAGTGGCCCCCAGCTGGCTCCACAGCCAGGTCCTGAGCAGGGTTTGTGTCCGTGGAGCAGGCTCCAGCCAGACACCCTGGGCACCTCAGCAGATGTGACAGCTGGATGCTGCTCCTCGGGAACCCAGGATATGTAAACACCTATGGAAAAAACTTCCTTGGGCTCCAGTCCTTCGGTGTCTCTGAAACCACCCAAACTTTGCATTCCTGAGGCTGTCCTGTGCCAACAGCCCCGCCCAGGTTTGTCAGGGCAGCACAGATCTGCCCCCGAGCCCCCAGACCATGCTCATGCTCTCCCGAGCTGTAGGATCAGGACAGCTAACCTGGGTTGCCTGGCAGACACTTTGAGCATCTAACACCCCAAACCAAGCTGCAGACACCACCAGATTAACTTTCTATTTTAATAAGCTCAGCCCTGCTGCCAGAGATACCAGCAGCCTTTAAATTTAGAAACTAATCTCAGCTCAAAGATTAAGTCCCGGAGTCTTTGCCTGCTCCAAAGTCCTTTTTGTGAAACAAGAAGTGAAATGAGTGTGGCTGCAGCTGGCCCTGTGAGCCAGGGGAGAGTGACAGGCACTTCCAGGCCTTAATGCATCTGCTCTGGGAAACCCGAGTTCCACAGGAGGTCAGGGAGCGAGGAGGTGCCGAGGAACTCCCGGAGAGTTCAGCCCCAGGCTCGGCCACGTCCCCAGCCCGAGTTTGGCCACGGCCAGCCCAGAGAGCAGGAACAGCCCGCGTGCAGTTGTGCACTGTGAAACAAACACACACAGCCAGCCTGGCACCCCGAGAGAAAATGCAGTAATCCTCCAGCCTGAGCTGTCTCCAGGAGCCCTGGGGCTCTGCCTCAGCTTCTGCCTCCAGCAGAGCTTTCCGGAGGCTCACACACCCAACACAGCACGAGAGAAGGAGTTAGTAGACAGACAGCTTGCCCAGACCCATACTTACATTCCCACCTCCAGGGACATGCTTAATATTGTCCTTGGAACCACACTTGGACTGAACATGGCTGTAGTTCGCTTTTTTGGAGACTATCTGGACCTGGAACGTTACAGAATGGAAAACAACACAAGGGAAGAGGACTGGTTAGAGTTGTCATACGGCAGGAGGGGGCTCTGGAGCAACAGGGACTGTGTGGAACTCGACCCAGTGCGGGGGGGAAGCCACCGAGGAGAAGAGTGAGAGAGAGTGAAGGACAGGAGGCTGCACAGACAGTGTTAGTGCCAGGCTGGGAGCACCGCGGGGAGAGCGCTCCCACGGACCCTGCGGAGCCCTGGCGTGGGATGGGACTGCCCATGGCCCTGGGAAACCTCCCTGGAGCAGGGAGAGCCAGCCCAGAGCCATGGGATGGGACTGCCCATGGCCCTGGGAAACCTCCCTGGAGCAGGGAGAGCCAGCCCAGAGCCATGGGATGGGACTGTCCATGCCCCAGGAAGCCTCCTGGGAGGTTTCCAGTGACAGCCTCCCCAGAGCAGGGAGAGCCAGCCCTCGGAGCCACCACTCCCAGCACGCTGTGAGCTGCTCCATGCCCACACCTGGACTGGCTCCAGCCCTGGATAATGTCTCTCCAAAGGCCTGGGCAGTAAAGCTGGGTCTGAGAAACATTTTTCTGTTGAAGGTGGCCAAACCTTCGGTTGAATGATCTCAGATGAGCCCTGTGTTAATGGAATTGTTTCTCCTTTACACTGACTCGGATCTGAGGGCATGAGAACGTGGTTGGTGGTGGCTTGGCAGTGCTGGGCGTGGCTGCACCCCACGATCTCAGAGGGCTTCTCCAGCCTCAGTGATGCTGTGATTTTTAAATACAGCAGGAGTAGCTGAGGTGAGCTTTACTCACAGCAGTAGCTGGGTTAGACACCGGTGCTTACAAAGGTTAGTTACAACACAGGTTTAGTCTGGAGTTATTCACCACAGCACCAGCGGGCCCCAGCTGGATCCTGATTTCTACAAAAGGGGATGAACTTGGAGCACAGCAGGGATCACCCAACACTCTCACTGGGGTGGGTTCCCAGAGCTCCTCAGCCAGGTCAGAAGGGCTGGATTCAGGGAACAGCAGCTCTGGGAACACACCTGTGCCATGGAGTGTGGGGTGGTTCACTGACTCCCTGGAGGTACAAATCCTGTTCATTCCTGACCATTCCTGCCTGATAATACTGGAATTACACTGTGGCACTCCCACCTCACCCCATCCATTTGTACTTTGGAGTAGCCCATCCAATGGTGATGGCCTCATGCACGGAGTTACAGAATTTTGGTACAACTGGGTCGGGAATATTGCAGGAAAGATGTGAACTCCTTCATTTCTGCAGTCTTAAAAGCAGCAGCTCTGAACTCAGCCTCTCTGCCTCGTTACAAACTGGTTCTGTGTGAAGAACTGGGTTTAAGGGAAACCTCTGACTCAAAGTTAAGCCTGCATTAACCTGGAAGTGAAACTGGAGGACCCTGCCCTGGAAACCTTTCCAGCAGGTGTGGAGAAAGTCCCTCCCTGGAGGAGTTTCCCTGGGAACATCTCAGGGTGCACAGGAGAGGACGGGAAGTGTCTGCGCAAGGAACAGTGCCACGGACAGGAGAGAGCAGGACAGCTGGAGAGGAGGGACAGTGACTCAAAACGGAAACGTTTTCCTTCATCTCCCCCAGAGAAAAGTGTGAAAGGAACTCACTTTCCCATTGGGCTGTTTGGGGACCCCCTCTTTTGCTGCGGCTGCTTTAGGAGCCACTTTAGTGCCCGCGCTGGGTTCAGACCTGGGCGCGGCGGCGGCTGAGTCTGGCCTTTTCTCTACTTTCCCCTGGATGGAGACAAAGGGATGATTTCAACCAGCAAAAGCAGAAGTGTGGGCAGGAGCACGGGAACACGGATAAACCTGGAGCAGCAGATGACCCAGGAGAACTCCCTGCATGCTCTAATTGCCAGGCCAAGGATAATCCTGTGCCCAGGAACGGTGACACTGAGGGTGGGAGGGCACAGCCCCGGGTGCAGCGGGCACCATGGGGGCACAGAGCAAGGATTCAGTGCTCCATGTCTCAAAAGGCTCCTGGTGCCCTTCCTCTGGATCCAAGTGACCCCAGGACATTGATCCTGCCATAAAAATCCAACCAAATCCCCGGGGAACCCAACAGCAGCGCAGGACCAGCTCCTTCACACGGAGGACGTGGTGCAGATCTGGGAGGCAAAGACAGCCAGGGCTGATCCGGGGCTCTGGGAGCTCTGCTGGACACGCAGCCCGTGCTCCCAGCTCGGATTCCCACCCACACACACACTGCTCTCGGGATCCGAGCTCAACACCTGCTTTGGTTTTTATCTAACAACAGGCAGGTGCACCCAGAGAGTCCAGCTGAGCAGAAAATTGAAGGAAAATTTACAGGTTTCATAAAAATTCAGCAACTACCCGAGAGTATCCATTGTTTTGCTAATTTAGATGCGGGGAAGTGCAGCAGAACCTGCATTTTTTGGGGGGGGGCTCAGCATAAATCTTGTATTTCACTAACCTACAGACCAGTGAACAAAAAAACCCCAACACTACAACATTCTCAGACTCTAAAAACAGCTCGGTGTAAATAAGACTACAAAAAGGACAAATTGCTTAACAAGGCAATTGTTGGGATTTAATAACTGTGAAAATATTTAGAAAAATTCAGGACAGTGCAATGAAATGCAAACTCAAGTCCCTTAAGCTGACACAATGAGGGCTGTGCTGTGCTGCTGCACAGCCAGGAGACTGCTGACTCTGAGGATAAATCCATGCTGTATCGATGCTGTCTGGGACACACAACACCCAGCCAGGAGTGCCCTTGACTTTAATGTGCCTGAGAGCAGATTAAGGCTCCCAGCATGGAACGTGCTCCCTTGGCAGCACATTAAAGTTCTGGGCCGGGTTATTCAGCACCACAGAGCTGCAGCAAAGAGAAGTGGAAAGATCTGTGTCCCACTGGGGGGGAATCACAGCGCTCTGGCTGCTGCTAACACACGTGGCCAGGCCGAGGCCGGGTTATACAACAGCTGATCAAGGCTCTGTGGTTCTGCACAGCCACACTGCTTAAAGCTCAGCACAGGCTGCAGGTGCATCCCGACACCTTTATCCTTCCCATGGCAGATGCTGGTGGTGGAAGTGCCATTTAAGAGCATTAAGAGGCAGTGAGAGCCCCAGGTTTTATCTCTGTTAATGGTTTTTCAGCACTACCCTCTCCTCGTGGCCACCACAGGTGATCCCAAAAGACTCATTTCATGTCAGCTTTGGGCCTGACAAGTTGGACAGGGAAAGGTGCTGTGGAACTTGCTCCTGAAGCCAGATTTCCCTCATCCTAGCGCCCTATTCCACCTTCTGTACCATTCAGCAGACTCAATTCCCCCACTCAGAGGCAAAGGTTTGGAACACACACAGGTTCTGAGCCTTCCACACCGAGTCTCTGTGCCAGGCCCCACGACAGCAGAGCAGAAGCAGAGCTCTGAATTCCTGCAGGTATTCCGGGGAACGGGGGCTGGCTCTGGGGTGGATCCCGCCCTGTGCAGCAAGCAGGACCCCAGCGAGGAGCTCTGCAGAGCGTGCCCGAGCAGAGCAGTGAGGACACAGCCGCCCAGCCCAGCAGAGCCCGGAGCCGCTCCCGAGCGAGCGCGGATCCTCGCGGCCGGAGGCGCTCACCTTCCCTCCCCCGGGCTGGTGCTTGATGTTGTCCGTGGAGCCGACCTTGGAGCGGACGTTCTTCAGGTCGGGGGCGGAGGCGCTGCCGGCCGGGCGGGGCGGTTTGGGGGCGCCGCTGGCTTTGCTGGCAGCCTTGGCCGTGGCTTTCTTGGCGTCCGCCGACACCGTGGAGGCCGTGGCGGCTTTGGGAGCAGCGGCCTTGGGCTTGGGCCGGCTGGAGGCCACCCCGGGCACGCTGGGAGCGCTGGAGGCCGTGGTGGAAGGAGTGGTGGCACTGCTCTTGGTGGCATTGCCAGCAGCGCTCTTGGGGCGGCTGGAATCCGCTGCGGGATCGCAGGGAATGTGGGAGGGAAGGGGGAAAACAGGGGTCAGAGCCTGTTACACAAACCTCCTCAGCCACACAGTCCCAGCTTGGGCTGGGACCTTACAGATCACCTCATTCCAGCCATCCCAGGGTGCTCCAGCCTGGCCTGGGACACCCCCGTTCCCAGAGATGTACAGGGACCCCCTTAATGACCCCAGCCCCAGACAAAGGGGATTTGACTCAGACTGAGGAAACAGCCTCGAGCTGTGCCAGGGGAGGCTCAGGTTGGATGTTGGGAACATTCCCTCCTGGAAAGGGCTGCCCAGCCCTGGCACAGCTGCCCAGGGCAGGGGTGGAGCCCCCATTGCTGGAGGGATGTAAAAGCCCTGTGGATGTGGGGGACGGGGTCAGGGGTGGCCTTGGCAGTGCTGGGGGATGGGTGGGCTTGACGGTCCTGCAGGGTTTTCCCAAAAAGGATTTCCATGGGTCCACAGTGAGATGGGAAGTGAGCAGTTACCTGAGGGAGACTTCGCAGAGGTTTTCTTGGCATCTGCCGGCTTCGCGTCCGTCTTGATCGCTGCCAACACAAACACAGCGGTCAGAACGTCGGGGGAGGATCCCCGCAGGATTCCAGGCCTGGAATCAGCCCAGGGATTGACTGCTCTGTGTGAGCACCTGGCTGGGGGGCTCCTGCTGGCAGCAAAACCCCCTCTATTTTGCAGCCAAAGCACCAGTTCAGGTCAAAGGGCCCTCATTCGGTGACACCGCACACCTGGGGATGGGCTGCACTTTGTTTCTTCTCAAATCCACTTCCTGAATCTGACAGCACTCGCTGGGAGTGTTTTAATCCTGCCCCACCCTCAGTTCTTAAAAAAACCCCCAACCAAGCCAAAAACCACCCCAAAACATTTTCCTTTCTTTAAAAAGTACCAAAAGCAAGCCCACGTTTGTCCTTGCCCAACCTTGCTCTCGTTGCCAGACCAGTCCTACCCTGTGCCAATTTCCTTGCACAGGAGTTATTGCACGTATTTCAGCCCCTATTTTAATTGTATAAACCCGAAAATCAATCCCTAAACTGAGCTGCCTTCGGGCAAAGCCCAACGATCATGACCTGATTACACTGCACAGAGGACGCTCTAAGCCAGGGGTGCAGCCACACTTCTCCAGGCAGGAGAAAACCAAACACCAAATTGACCAAGGCAAAAAACACGGACTGAAAAACAGACACAGAACTTTATTTTAAGCAGCTCTTTGATCATGAAATTGTGGGGATTTTACTATCAGTGGTGAGCAAGTTTGGGTAAAGTCTGCTTCATTTCAACAGCCACAGGAAGGCAACATTGACAAGAAATAATAAATGGAAAAGACCTAAATTAGAAATTATGAAACCCCTCATTTTTTAATATTTAATTTCCATTTAGTCCCAGATTTTTAGATAAACTCCAGCAGCTGTCAGGTCCTTTATGGAATATCAATACCAAAAAGACCAAGGGGAAGAGGCAGATAACTACAGGCCAAGTTAGTGTGGATCGTTCCACCCTGACTTTGCTAAAAGCATTCAATTAAACACCCCAGATAAGATTCCAGCTAATGAGGTGAAACCCATTTGGATAATTTAATAAGGCCTAAAGGACAGATACATAATTAATAGCAAACACTTCAAACAAGGGGCTGGCAAGCCAACCTAATTTCATTCCTCGAGACCACAACTTTAATTGGGGAAACTGCATGGACAGAACAGACTTGGGTTTATGTAAAGGCAAAGGAATCTTATGTTACATTAATATACAGAAAGATGTTATTTCTGCTGGTGTCAGTGGGGAGCCACATGCTGAACACTTCTGTCTGTGTTAACATGAGATGGTGAAAATGCAGATAAAGGCCCTGGGACAACGGTCTGTAGTGACAGACTTTGATCTGTGCCTGATCTGAGGGGCTGAGCGTGGTCTTGTAAGAACATTAAAGTCATTTCCACAGGGAGGGGAACAAAAACTAACGAAAAAAAGTAAAATTAAAAATCAAAATATCAACCTCTGCATAATCCATGGCTCTCCTTTAGAGAGAGAGAAACGACTGACATTCAATACCTGAAAAAGTGAAACTACAGAATGCCAAACCTGGCCTTTACAGACACGTTTCATGTGAGACAACGACTGAAACTTGATGGCAGCTCAAGGCACCGAGTGCCTGACACCAGAAAAGCACCAGCAGCTGTCCTGAAGGAGCATCCTCAGCCACAGACACCACCTGCAGCCCAGACTTACTCAACGCTGTGCAATGGGAAACTAAATTCATGGAATCACTGTGGTTGGAAAAGCCCTGCAAGCCCATCCAGTACCACTGCTCCCCACCACTGAGCATGTCCCCAGGTGCCACATCCACATGGATGTTACATCCTTCCAGGAATGGGGACTCCTCCACTGCCCTGGGCAGCCCATTCCAATGCCTGGCCACCCTTTCCATGAAGGAATTTTCCTAATATCCACCTGAGCCTCCCCTGGCACAGCTGAGGCCGTTCCCTCTCCTCCTGTCCCTGTCCCCTGGGAGCAGAGCCCGAGCCCCCCCTGGCTGCCCCCTCCTCTAAAGGAGCTCATCAGAGCTGAGACCCCAAGAGCTCCAGGTCTCCCCACCCACATCTCACTCAAACCAAACCAAACCAAACCAAACCAAACCAAACCAAACCAAACCAAACCAAACCAAACCATGAGCATTGGGCTCGTTGTGGTTCCCTTGAGGCCCCAGGGCACCACCCACCCTCTGTCCCACCCCCACTTCCCCCTCACCCAGAACAGGACCCCCTTTCTCTTCCCATTCCTGCCTCCTCTGTGCATTTGCAGATCCAGACAGGACGGCTTTGCCTCCCCATGGAGTCCCTCCAGCTGACCTCATCCTCCCTCACCCACATGGCTCTGCCTGAGCCTGGCAGGGTCCCACCACGTTCCCGGTGCCACAGCCTCTTCCTCTGCACACCCTGCCTCCTGGAACAGCCTCCCTGCAGCTCTGCATCGCTGACTCCGTCTCTTTTCAAATGTCAGCAGCGAACGCTCCTTTGTTTGTGGCTCGGGTTGGGCAGGAGGAATTAACCCAACTCATTAGAACAGATCCCGCATTCCCCGGCTCCAGTCTGCCTCCAAGACCACACAAAATGAATTTTATCAGGATGTCCACGGGACCAGACAGGATAACGTGGCTCTCGGAATGTGCAGCACCTTCTCTACACGTGATGAATTAAGATTTTCCCCTGGAGCATGAAGTCTGGGATGTCCATCAAGCCTGACACATCCCAACACAGCTAAAACATTACAATTCCTTTGGGAAAGCTGGGCTACGAATCTGTGCTTTGGGATTCAAACCAATCCGTGTCATTTGACACATTTATTGGCAAATTTTGCCACTGAGGCCCAGTCATCTGAAAAGACTTGAGAAGACTTAACCATGATTTTATCTGATGCTAAATCTCTCGAGCTCCATTAAAATGAGTGAGAACAGTGTTAGTTTATCTAAAACACTGCTCAGGTTTCCTGTTGAACTCATGGGAAGTTCCCTCTTTAGCAGCAGTACTAAAGAGTATTAAAGAGTGGGACACAGATTTTGGATGAAGCTGATGTCATTTCAGCTCCAAATTCTTCCTGCTCTACTAAAAACCTTCGCTTCTGCTCAACCCTTTTTGGATTTCACACACCAGCTCAGGTGTTCCAAGTCCTCTTCCAAAGATTTGCTTTCCCAAGTTTCATTTAGTGTTTAATCTGTTCCTATGGCAAAACACAGAGGGAACAGAATCCCTACTCCTAAATCAAGTGTGTCCAGTAATTGAATTAACCCTGGATCACACAGAGCTGCTCCAGGCTGGCCCTGAAGGGAATTTGGAAGAGGAAGCCCTGGAGAGAAAAACCTTTGAGCTACTGTCAGAATCCAGACTATGATGGAGTGGCTTTTGAACACTTCTAGGGGTGGGGACACCACCCTGCTCTGGGCAGCTGTGCCAGGGCAGGACAGCCCTTTCCAGGAGGGAGTGTTCCCAACATCCAACTAAACCTCCCCTGGCCCAGCCTGAGGCCGTTCCCTCTCCTCCTGTCCCTGTTCCCTGGGAGCAGAGCCTGACCCCCCCGGCTGCCCCCTCCTGTCAGGGAGTTGTGGGGAGCAGCTGGTGCTGCTCAGACGGGACCTTGCTGCTGCAGGAGGACAGATTCCCAAGGGAAAAGGAGGGAGCACTCACACGTCGGCCTCTTGGGAGGAGACGCCGCTGTGGTTTTGGCAGCAGCCGCTGCCGTCACCGGCGATGGTGCCGTGGTCCTGGGAGCAGCAGAGGAGCTCCTGGAAGGAGTTTTAGGAGTGGTGGAGGATGGAGGCTTGGAGAGGGAGGTTCTCTTCTCCGTGGGCTTCGCATCCGCGACCTGGAACGGAGCAGGCGGCGTCAGAACAGCCGGAATGTCACCGGCAAATCCACACGACAATGGAAAGTGCCAAAAAAGGCTGAAATGAACAGAAACTGCTGAAATTCTTGAACACTTAATTAAGCCTGGCACTGCTGAAAAGGCTGTAATGCAATTAAAAGATAATGAAGACGTGCAGAAGCGAGTGATGGCGTGGAGGGCCGGACACGGAGCACGGACCCTGCAGAGGAGCAGGTCCCACCCAGGGCTGGCTCAGCTTTGATGTGTGGAGGCCTCTCCAGCTGGGAAGGAGGTTTTGTTTTCTGGAGAAAATGGAACCACCAGTCCACCAGCAATGCTCCTGGGAGACATTCCCATCCTCCAGGATCAGGAATGCTCCCTAAGCTGGAATTTGTTTAAACACTGGGGACACGAGAATCGGGTATCCATGGCTCATCCCTCACTTGGAAAACTCTTTCCTGCTGTCCCTGGCAGGGCCCTTGTTTGTCAACTGCCTGATCTCTGAAGTATGGAAATACTGAGTTAATGCACGGGGAACAATCTGATTTTATCAAAAAGGGATTCAGAATGATCCAAAAACTTGAACCAAACCAAAGTCACCAGCTCGGAGAAAAGCACAGATTTACACCTGGGCTCTCATTTGCCTTCTCCTACTTTCAGTTTGTTCTAAAAGACACTCAAATGCAGTAATTTGAGGTTAATACAGCAGGAATGGTGCTGTTTAGCCATCAGTGAAAGCTTCTGAAACAGATTTTGACATTCCCTTTTAAAGTTGAATTTCTCTACTCTGTAAGATCACAGGCTAACATAGGGAACATTCAAGGGACACCTCCCATTCCTGACACATGGGGATTCCCTGCTTGTCTGGAACACGCAACACTGTCCATGAATCCTCTCTTTTGGGGAATTACAAATCTCCAGCATTTTCCAAGCGCTGTCAGTTCTCTCTGTGCAGTTCTGCAGTGACCAGACACCATAAAATGACCATTGCTGGGAAATACGGAGCGTTCACATGGATTTCTTCTTCTTCATTAACATCAAAGGTCTCCAGTCAGGATTCCCATGTTCTTGCCTGGATTTAGGAGTTGTATACAGAAGGAATTCCTGGCTGTGAGGGCAGGGAGGCCCTGGCACAGGGTGCCCAGAGCAGCTGTGGCTGCCCCTGGATCCCTGGCAGTGCCCAAGGCCAGGCTGGACATTGGGGCTCGGAGCAGCCTGGGACAGTGGGAGGTGTCCCTGCCCATGGCAGGAGGTGGCACTGGATGGGCTTTAAGGTCCCTCCCAGTCCAACCCCACCTGGGATCCCTGATTCATCAGGACAATCTCAGCAACACACTCAGGTTTATTCCCCTCTGTGGTGACACAATTCAGTGCCAGGGACCCGATGCCATCCCTGGTCACTGGAAGCTGCTCCCAAGAGCCCTGCGGCTCCCAGCACACTGGATGCCGTTCCTGACCTCACCCCAGCACAGGAATTACGTTCTGCCTCGTGGGTGAGAGCTGGGGATCTCCCTGTGGGTGAGCCCTGGGCGCTCCCCCAGAGCCGGGCGGTTCTTACCTTTGGTTTAGTCTCTTTTGGAGTTAAGGTGGAGGGACGGGTGCTGCTGCTGCCGGGGCGTTTGGCAGTGGTGCCTGGAGTAGGACCTGCAGTTGGGCTCGTGGGCTTTTTGTTTGTGCCCGGGGTGGCCGAGCTCGGCCGCTTGGGGCTGGTGGTGGCCGAGGGCTTGGCTTTCGCTGCTGCCGGCTTTGGAGAGGAGGTGGATGCAGCAGGCTTTAGGGGTGGGCCAAAAAGCAAAATCCAGGATAAAACCAAAGAAATACAACAAAAAATAGCGCATTGTAAACCAAAACACTGAGCTGCAACAACAGAAAAGTGATATTTTAAAGGAAACAAATCATAATAATAAGAGTAATAATAATAATAATAATAATAATAATAATAATAATAATAATAATATTTCTGTTTTCTGAGCGCAACAAAGACACAAACACAGCAGCACCTGGGNACTGAGCTGCAACAACAGAAAAGTGATATTTTAAAGGAAACAAATAATAATAATAAGAGTAATAATAATAATAATAATAATAATAATAATAATAATAATAATAATAATATTTCTGTTTTCTGAGCGCAACAAAGACCGAAATGCAGCAGCCTCTGGGGCCGGGGGGGTTCTGCCACTCAATTCCAAAGCGACGGGATTTATTCCAGCAGCGTCGAAAGCAACAGAAGGAATGGCTGCTAAAGCTGGATTAGTCACTGGGCGCTCCTGGCATCCAGAGCTACGTGCAATCCACGGGCCGCGGCTTTCCAATTACGGGCACCCAGGGATTGCGAGCTCCAAATCCTCATCGGATCAGCTCCCGCGGTCACACGGGCAGGGCCTCGAGGGGAGAGAGCCCCTGGCCCCCCCAGCCCTCCTGGGGACGCTCGGGGGGGATCTGCTGCGTGCTGGAAGCTCCTGAAAGCAGAGCTCCGAAGCCAGAGGAGCCAGGCCTGAGCGGGGCTCTGCAGTGCACAGAAGTGTGTTGTGAACACAGAGTATCGGTGAGCACAGGCGTTACTACACGTTTACTACGTGTTTACTGCTGCGACACCGCCAACACCAGCCGGGGAATTCACAGAAATAAAGTGAATTCCACACTTCTATCAAGGGCGCTTCCCGCCCCCCTGGCCACAGCTCCGGAACTGGATGGGTTTGCTCCTGGGAAGGGCTCACGAGTGGCAGCTCAGAAAACAGAACTTGGGCTGGCTCAGCTGAGGAAGCAGAAAAGCTGGCAAATAAAACCCATGGAAGCGGAGGTGGCGGGCAGGGAACAGCTCCTACCTTGGTCTTCTTCTCCGGGCTGGGAGGGAGCTCCTTGTTGGGAGGAGCTGTGATGTCGTTCCCAGTCACGGCCTCGGCTGCTTTGGGCTCCTCTGGTTTGGCTGGAGGGAAGGAAGGGAGATTTGTGAGTTTAAGCTTTTTGTTTTTAAATATCCATTTTTTAGTTTACTGTTATTCAACACAGCAGCAGCAGGAGACAGAACTGAGACAGCACAGGCTGGTATTAGTGGGAAATTCCCTAAACCCCAGAATACCTGCAGGAAGAAAGATTTTCCCTCTACCAGGACAGGCTCATCCAGATGCTGTTAGATTCCAATTTCTCATTTTATCCCAGTGGGAAAAGCCAGACAGCAGATGAAGGAAACCTGTGGTTTAATTTAAATAGCAAATCTTCCCATTTTCAAGTTGTTAAAATAAGTTGTTGGAATGGTAATGGTGAAGTTCTGACCTCTTCCAGGTTTTACACTTATCCTGGAGTGGGGTTCTGTTCCCAACTATCCCCATTGTTACAGCTGCTCCTGCTCAGCCTTTCTTCTGCCCACATCCCCAGCTGGAGCCCCCCGTGAGCAGGGAGGATTCCGAAGGGAGCAACAGGAAAGGTCACAGAGGTCTGGGGCCAACAGCACCAGGACCTGGAGCTGCTGGAGAGAGCCCAGAGGAGGCCCCGGAGCTGCTCCAGGGCTGGAGCCAGGCTGGGACAGCTGGGAATGTTCACCTGGAGAGGAGAAGGCTCCAGGGAGAGCTCAGAGCCCCTTCCAGGGCCTAAAGGGGCTCCAGGAGGGCTGGAGAGGGACTGGGGACAAGGGATGGAGGGACAGGACACAGGGAATGGCTTCCCACTGCCAGAGGGCAGGGATGGATGGGATCTTGGGCAGGAATTGTTCCCTGGGAGGGTGGGGAGGCCCTGGCACAGGGTGCCCAGAGCAGCTGTGGCTGCCCCTGGATCCCTGGCAGTGCCCAAGGCCAGGCTGGACATTGGGGCTGGGAGCAGCCTGGGACAGTGGGAGGTGTCCCTGCCATGGCAGGGGGAGGGATGGGATGGCCCTTAGTGCCTCTTTCCATCCAAACCATTCCAGATTCCCACAAGGGCAGGAACACGGAGGTCCCACTCTGGCAGTGGGATCACGCTGAGCCCTCGCAGGAGCTGTGTCACAGCACAAAGCTCAGATTCAGTTCCAGGAAGTGCCAGTTCTCCCTGTGATTGCTCATTTTGGTCACTGCCACCCGAGCTGTGACACTGCGGGGGGACACTGAACACACACAGGCTCCTCTCCAAAGGCAGGAGAGCAGCACCACCTCCTCGTGTCCTTCACAACCCAGACTCCAAAGCAGTGCCCAGCCACAGCAGCACCAGCACTGCCCTCCAACCCAAAAAAACCTTCACTTAGTAGCAGCTTTCCCACATTTTCTCCCCAAACCCCTGAAATCCCACAGCACCCTCAGTGCTGCTCAGCACCATGGGACAAGCCAGCAGCAGCCTCCCTGTAAATCACTTCCAACCCCTCCTTCCCCACGCTGCAGCTGCACAACTGCAGGGCCCTGGGCTCCCTTCCGCTGCAATTCCTGGGGCATTTGGATTTCAGGCAGGACCCGGCGCCAACAGCCCAGCACAAATTCCTGCATCTCCCCTGTCAGCTGGGGACTCAAATCCAGCCTTATCCGTGTTGGACGCTGATTTCCATAACCAGGCAGCACATCGTGACAAGGCCAGGGTAACAGTTCCAGCAGCAGACAGCCCGTTCCCCACATCTTTTGGAAATTGCTATCTACATTCCCCATCTTCCCGCTTGTCAGACTTGACAGGAGCGTCTCACAGGATGGTTCAGTCCTGGTGCAAACCAGGAAAATAAGATCAACCCCTGCCTCCCTCCCACCAGAGTATGGGGTTGTCGTTATTCATGTTCCAGGACAAGTTCAGGATCAGCCTTTGTTTCCCTGCATTGGTTTAACCCCTTCCTACCCATCTGGCTTTCCAGTTTTGCAGCCCTGGGCTGAGCATCCTGGGCACGTAAAAGAGGCTTGTGAAGAAAAACAGCAAAATGTAGAGGTTGAACACCTGTTTTAATGCAAAATTCTTAGGAATTGTTCCTGTTCACCTGGAAAACCCGTTTTTGTTGCAGCTGATCTGTACTGGCTCCTCTACACCTGATTCCTCCCCTGCATTTCAGTGAACCTGTATCTTCCCCCTCGTTTCACCTGCCAGCTCCATCCACAGCAATGCCAGCAGGAGCAGCTCTTGTCAGCAGTGCCACTCCTGAATAACAACCTCCTGCCCATTCCCTTCTCTCGGCTCCTGGGAATGGCTTCATTTGGAATCCCACCAGTCTCAAATATCCCTGACATCAAGGTGACTCCCCATCTGCTGGAAGCTGCTGTCATTAATTATTTCAGCTAATTCAGCACCAGCATTAAACCTCTGGCTGATGAGGGATTGCAGCATCCACAGTGTGAATTCCCTGCACCAGGGAATGCTCCTCAAATCCTGCAACTTCCAAAGGCTCAGGATTTGAACTCCAGCAGCTTCCACGTTTCTGAACCAACGACAACATGAATTTCATGGTATTTCATGTTGCTTAATAGAAGGTGAGTAAAAACCAGGACAGGACACAGGGAATGGCTTCCCACTGCCAGAGGGCAGGGATGGATGGGATATTGGGCAGGAATTCCTGGCTTGGAGGGTGGGCAGGCCCTGGCACAGGGTGCCCAGAGCAGCTGTGGCTGCCCCTGGATCCCTGGCAGTGTCCAAGGCCAGGCTGGACACTGGGGCTGGGAGCAGCCTGGGACAGTGGGAGGTGTCCCTGTCCATGGCAGGGGTGGCACTGGATGGGCTTTAAGGTCCCTTTAACCCAAACCATTCCAGGATTCTATGAATTTTAATAATAATAATAAGAATAATAATAGTCATCATCATCCAGGGGAGCTGGGTAGAGAACTTCCCTCCTTGAGGGGCCATAATTCAGGCTCCACCTCTCACAGCCTCTGACATTCCAGGATACACAACCCTGTACCATCCCCCAGGGATGACAGAAGGATAGGTTTGGGGTTTAATATTCATTTGTCCTGTGCTCATCAGGACATTTGCTCTCATTCATGGTTTAATTAGGAGGGTGTTCTGAGAGCAGAGAACTGGGACCATTTCCTAGTTACAAGGAATATTAAGGAAAAGCTGCCAAACCTTAATCAAATTTGTTCATTAGGCTGCAAGAATTATTTAAGAGACTTTTCAGTTTGCCTGCTCCCCCAAGCACAGCAACAACCGCCTGAAAGATATTTCAAAGGCATTTTGTTGGAGCTGTGGCCGGGGCTGCTGTGCCCCGAGCCGGCTCCTCCGGCTCCGCGTGCTGCTCATCCGGCCCAGCTGAGTCAGCACCAGAACGGAATCACTCCCGAGGGAAAGGGGCTTCAAGGAGACAGGGAAGGGCATTCCCATCTGGCATCTTCCGCTGCTAACTCCAAGGCACAGCCCTGCCATCAGGAATGTTCTCTCCACTGCCACTCGCTGCGACGGCAGCGCGCTGTTCAGTGCAGCCACCCTCAGCCCCTTTCCTCACCCCTCCTCACTCACCAAATACCTTTGTAAGGTGAAAACCTCACTTTTCGAAATGTCTCAACAATTTCCAAGAGCAACACTGCAAGAAATTATTCCTATCACTGGTGAGGCCCTGGCACAGGGTGCCCAGAGCAGCTGTGGCTGCCCCTGGATCCCTGGCAGTGCCCAAGGCCAGGCTGGACACTGGGGCTGGGAGCAGCCTGGGACAGTGGGAGGTGTCCCTGCCCATGGCAGGGGGGGACTGGATGGGCTTTAAGGTCCCTCCCAACCAAACCAGCCTGGAATTCTGTATTTAAGTGCACCAGTGAGAACAAATGACTCCACAACAACCCCCAAACCCACAAACTCCAGGATTCTGTTTGGGGTTTTACAGGCACCAGTGAGGAAGGAGCAAACTCCTTAAGTGGCCTTGTGTCTTCTGTAACAGCAGCACCAGGAGTCTTCCAGAGACGCTCCACGGGCTCGAACTCAGCAGCATTCCCTGGAAAAGCCCCACCCCGGTGTCTGACCCTCTTGCTGCTGGAGCCCCGTGCCGGCCGCGCTCCGTGGCCAGCTCCAAGCGCTTCCCAGGCCGCATTCCCAGCCCACACCCAGCTCTCCTGTGAGGACGGAGCCGAGCGGCCCAAGGCCCACACCGGCTGTAGGCGGCACACCCCGGGTTTATCCCGCGTGGATCCATCCGTGCCGGAGCGCTCGGCGCAGTGTGAGGTTGGCCAACCCACCCCTGAGCTGTAGAACACTCAGCCAGGACCACCCACGGAGCCCAAAGCACCAAATCGATGTTTGGCAAAGCCCCACTAAAGCCAACAAGTTAAAAAGCCTAATTTTAAAATAAATTTGCCACCAGAAACCAGGTGCTTGCCATGGCTGGATGAAAGACCCAGTGAACAACAGCACGTGGGGTTTGGGTGGAACTGGAGTCGGAGGGAACAAGACTCAGAACAAATCAGCAGTGGTGATTTTTTGAATAAACAGTGATAACGAGATGATCCGTGCCAGAACTACACCCAGAAAAGCAAGATTTAGCTCCTGTGCTACAGGGAGCAACAGTCTCCCTACAGATCTGAGAAAGGATGGGAAATGTAACTCGCAGGTTTGCCTTGTTCCAGCAGAGTGAGCCACCAAGCCCCACTAATGAGGGGTTTGTGCCTCCCAGAGCCAAACCTGGGTCGGTGACGCGCAGGGAGCGCGTGGGGCCGGCCACGGAGCGGGGACGGCTCCTGCAGGGACACCCAGCCCGACCTGGGGTGTTGGCAGCCACCTAAAATGGGAACTCTGGGGCCTGAGGAGACTCTGAACGTGTTTGGTTCTTCAACTTTCACTTCTCTGCTCACTGCCACTCTCCTGGTGGCTCCTACCAGCAGCTGAGGTACCTTTAGAAGAGATGGAACCTGACACAACACAGTCCAAGCAGGTGAGGCAATGGCTTTAAAAGCCTTTTTTACCCCCAAAAAGAACAGAGAGTAGAGCAGCTCCTTTACCAGCTGTGGGAAGACCAAAAGTGCCCCCAAGGCTCAACATTGAGCAGTCTGTCCCTAATTTCCTTAAAACTTCCCTGCTTGGACACTGAGCCTCTCTCCAAAGGCTCCTGCACAGCTCTAACGCAGCTCAGCAGAGCAACAGCCCCAGGAGCCTGCGAGCACATCCTGCAAGGCAGGCCAGGGATTGCTGAGGTTGGGAAAGCCCTCGCAGACCATGGGGTCCAACCATCCCCCAGCACTGCCGAGGCCACCCCGACCATGTCCCCAGTGCCACATCCACGGGGATTTAAATCCCTCCAGGGATGGGGACTCCACCCCTGCCCTGGGCAGCTGTGCCAGGGCCGGACAGCCCTTCTGGGGAAGAAGTGGGAACAGCTTCCCACTGCCAGAGGGCAGGGATGGATGGGATCTTGGGAAGGAATTGTTCCCGGGGAGGGTGGGGAGGCCCTGGCACAGGGTGCCCAGAGCAGCTGTGGCTGCCCCTGGATCCCTGGCAGTGCCCAAGGCCAGGCTGGATATTGGGGCTGGGAGCAGCCTGGGACAGTGGGAGGTGTCCCTGCCATGGCAGGGGGTGGGAATTGAATGATCCTCCAACCCAAACCATTCTGGACCCCTGTGACCTGAGCAGCCCAGCTGCAGGGATAGCCCTCAGGTGACACAGGAACACTGAGCAGTCACAGGCTGGAGGAAGCCCAAAGGGACTCTGAAGTCTCCATGCACAGAGACGCTCACACCGGGGAGGGACACACCTGGATGGCCCTGGAACAGCCCTCTCTGCCTCCTCGAGGCTTTGGGCCGGGGTTAAACCAGTCCAGCCTAAGTGACTCCTGTCACAGCTGCAGAGAGGGGGTGCCCACCATGCCCACAACTCCTCCTCTGCTCTCCTGAAGCCAAATCCTGATTATGGGTAACTATAAATAGAATTCCTAACCAGAAGGAGAAAAAACCCATCCCACCCACTCCTCGAAAAAACATCTCTCTGCCCATGCTGTGAATTCCAGTCTGGAAACCACCTTCCTGTCCAACAGCTCTTCAGCACACGCAGTCATTTCCCACTGGAATAACAGCACAAGGCAGGGTGGAAGGGATGAGGGGAGGTCATCCACCCCAATCCCCCACTCCAATTGCACCTGACTGCTCAGGGAGTATTCAGTCTTATTCTGAGCATCTCCTGCGATGGAGATTCCACATCTGGGGGCTTCTCCTCCAATATCTGATCACCCTCCTGGTAAAAAAAAAGCTAAAATCTAACGGCTCCCAAATTGCTGGCAGGAGCTGTTTTACAGCTTTGCTGCAATCTCTCACAAGTCACCCAGCATGGTTTGCTTTCAGCTGCTGCTGCTATTTTCGTTTGCTGACCCATATTCTTATCCTGGAGAAGCAGAACTGTCTCCTCTTGTTCACAACTCCCCTGTCACTGATGACTTTTCAGACAGCAACCACAACCACCTCCCTCTGCGTGTTCCCTCTTCCAGGCTAAGGAGTCTCACTTGGCCACTGCCTGGGTGAGCTCCTCCACTACGATGTTTTATTTATCACACCTCTCCTTCTGGAGAGCCTTTGGAGGAGGAGGTGTGGATTGACACACTGTACTCAAAGGCAAGCACATGGAATCACGGAGTCATGGAATCCCAGAATGGTTTGGGATGGAGAGACCATCAAGATCATCGGAGTCATGGAATCGGCAGGGACACCTTCCACTGTCCCAGGCTGCTCCAAGCCCCAGTGTCCAGCCTGGCCTTGGGCACTGCCAGGGATCCAGGGGCAGCCACAGCTGCTCTGGGCACCCTGTGCCAGCGTCTCCCCACCCTCACAGCCAGGAATTTTTCCATATATCTTAACCTGACCTTTCCCTCTTTCAAACACAAGGATTTATAAACTGACAGAGTTTTTTCTATTTTTGCTCTCTCTCTTTCTGAATTCCTACAACTCCACTTGCCAGAGGAAAGCCACACAGAAGCATCCTTGTGCCACCTACACCCCACAAATCCAGTGCACCACAGTCCCAGCTCGTGTGAGGTGATGCTGAGCCGAACCCAGGAGGGAGCAAACACAAACCTTCGGCCTCCCAGAGCCCTTCACCTTCAGTTTTGTGTAACAGCTCTCACAAAAGCTGTGAAAAACCCAAACAGGCACGAAATCTGAAAAGCTTTGCTGTTTGTGTTCCCTGAAGAAGTGAAATGAGGAAAAAGCACTTACAGAAGTGTACCCAGGAGGATCTTTTTAAGGTTAAACTGTGTTACTGCACCGTTCTATAAACCACAGGACTCAGAGGCAAAGCCTGTGTGCAGCTACTCCTCAAACACCAACCAGCAGCCTAGGCAAGAGCAAGCATTCCCAAAAATCCATCCTCCATGTCAAAAGGAAGACCCTGGCAGAACCTGTCTTGGGAAGCGTTCCTGTGTTCTGGCCCCGTGGTAGGCAAAGGAAGGATCTGTAACCCCGCACTGCTTTTTGGGACTCTTGCACCTCGTGTCCCATCCAGAGGGTGCTGGGCACTGCCCAGGCTCCCCAGGGAATGGGCACATTCCCAAGGCTGCCAGAGCTCCAGGAGAGTTTGGACACAGCTGCCAGAGATGCCCAGGGTGGGGTTGTTGGGGTGTCTGTGCAGGGCCAGGGGCTGGATCAATGATCCCTGTGGGTCCCTCCCAGCTCAGGACACTCCATGACCTTACGATTCCTTTCTGTCTCTAATAAACGAGCATTTCCATGGATCCCTGAGGCTGTACCCCCCAAACGCTGTCCCCTCCCCGCTGTCCCTCTGCAAGAGGCGCTGGCTCCGTGTCACAGGTCCCTGTGTCACCTGCCTTGCCCCCTGCAGCTGCATCCCAACGTGAACCAGGCCAGGCATCATCCCCAGATCCCCAGCGAGGGATATTCAGCAGGCTAAGCTGAACTAAAACATCATTCAATGAAACAGCTCCATAATTCTCATCGGGATTAGAGTCATCAGCTGAAAATCCATTAAGAAAATAGATTAAGCAATAAGGCAATGACCAGCCTTGTCTTTACTCTCCCTCTCGAATGTAAACAAGCCCCGGAACAAAACCTGCCCATGTGGAACCACGGAGAGGCACCAGCTCCTTCCTCACCCATCAGCACCCCGAAGGAGTGGCTGCATCCCCAAACCCACCCTCAAACAAAGCCTTTTTGTGTAAGGCTCTTATAGAAAAGTATCTACAAATACAACAAATCTTCGTTTGGGCAGAAATACAACCCTGAGCTGCTTCCTCCTCTCCAGAAAAGGCTAAATCAACATCTCCTGCTTGACCCAAATACGGAGGGCTCAGCATTTATACCAAATGCAACTCAATCATCGTGTACATTCTCCCTCATTATCAAGAACTGAGAATAAACCAGATGTCCTCTTTGCCTGCATTTGTAAACCTAAGGCTCCAGGATTGTGAAGACTCTATTTTTACCCCAGCAAGGGAAATCCTAAATCAGAACTTGTTCTTCTAGAACAACCTAAAGCACTTCCCACGTTTATCCAAGAGGGCACGAACTGGAACGAAGCAGCTGCTTGGAGTAACACCTCCCCACCAAAGTGACCCCACCAGCAAAACCACAACTGAACTGGAGCTCCTCAGGCAGGATATCCAGTGAGGGGCAGGGAAGAAACAGGGCCTGAATTCCTGTTTCAGCCTGGCCCTAAAGCTGAACGTTGGTGAAACTTCAGAGAATCTCCAGGTGGCCACTCGAGCTTGGGCCATGCTTGGGCCAGGGGACACCCAGGGTATTTACATGGAATTCAGAGATTCCAAGACTGGTTTGGGTTGGGAGGGACCTTAAAGCTCCAGTGCCACCCCCTGCCATGGCAGGGACACCTCCCACTGTCCCAGGCTGCTCCCAGCCCCAATGTCCAGCCTGGCCTTGGGCACTGCCAGGGATCCAGGGGCAGCCACAGCTGCTCTGGGCACCCTGTGCCAGGGCCTGCCCACCCTCCCAGGGAACAATTCCTTCCCAAGATCCCATCCATCCCTGCCCTCTGGCAGTGGGAAGCCATTCCTGTGCCCTGTCCCTCCAGGCCTTTGTCCAAAGTCCCTTTCCAGCTTTTCAGTGTCTGAAGGCATAGAACTGCTGTTCCACACTGTTCAAAATGCAGAATACAGACACTCCTGCCTCGGAACACTTAAGCACAAAGGTGTCACTAAGGAATCCCAGGTCAGGTTGCTCAGCATCCCCCAATTCCAACCAGGCACAGAGCAGCTGCCATCATTTCTGTCTTTTCTTCCCTATTGCAAACACGATTTCCTGTGCTGAGAACCTGTGAGCCCCCAGCACCAGCACTGCAGTGCGGGTTCCCTTCAGGGAGCTGGGCTGCCATTCCCAATCCTGCCACTAACTTCAACCAGTGCAAACCTCGGGCTGGGGCTCTCACACCCTCACTGTTGTCTTGGATTCCGTTCTCATCTAAACCACAGTGTTCTGCTGAAAAAAAAATCCTTCCGGAGAGCTGGAAGTTATGCTGGGCTTTGCTTATGGATTATGAAGAAATCAGAGCTGGAAACCCAGGATGGTTTCCTGACGCAAACACTGAGCTGGTGTGGGGTGTGACAGACCCAGCCTGGAATTCCTGGTGCTTCAGAGCAGAAAACATTCCAGGGAGATGCCAAGGAAGTGAGAGAAGGAGGAAGGTGAAGGCAGCAGTGGGGAAGGACATCACTTATGGCACTGGGCACAAACAAATGCCAATAAACCACACAACACTCAACCATGAACGGGGTCAAACCTGTCCTTAGTGCTGGGAGCAGCACGGCCACTTGTTCAGGGAGATGGGATTCCTGAGGAACTGAGGGAGCTGGGCAGGTCCTGGGGCTCAGCTCTGATCAGGACTAATCTGCAGCCAGGATCTCCTGGCTTAAAATACCCGCTGTGGGCACGCGAGGGGCTTGACCGGCAGCGCCTTCGGGGCGGTTGTTAAAAGGAAATGAAACTAAAATTAAACTAACTGTGCCATCACCAGATGGGCTTTAAGGTTCCTTCCAGTCAAGCCATCCTGGGATTCTGTGATCACACCAACGCCCACCTGTCTGCAAGGAAGAAAGGGTTTACGTACGATTCTACGTCGCCTTAAGAGAACACAAGAGGAGCAGATATTTAGCAAAAAATCCCACAGCCGTGGGTGGGCAGAACCAAGGAAGTCTGCTTTAGGTGGAGATACCAGACAAATGATTGGAATCAGGTTGCACGGTTCTTCAAAGTATTTTTAGGATGAACAAAGGTGCAAGTGACAAAATTTGTTACCCCAGATGTGAGCGCCGAGGTCAGGGTGAACAGACAGAACAGGCAGAAAAAGAGAGGGATTAACAAAAAGCAGGAAAAACCTCTTTCTGTCAGCTAAAATGGATCCACTGGCCACTCTGCCTCGTGACTGGATGGAGACCTGCAAGGTGAGTGCCAGGATGAGGCAGGGGAGGCTGACAAGGATCTCAGGATGCAGGACTGAGCCGTGAATGAAAGGCAAAGGATGGATTTAGCATCAGCTCCACCTTCCACACAGCACTGCCTGCTCAGAGGAGTTATTTTTACTATAACCACCTCTCTGCTGGTTAACAGGGGAGAGGGAAAAATCCTCAGCACAGAAAGTTTGAAAGCTTTTCAGGAACATCTGAGGAATTTCTGTCTGGTTTCTCTTGCATTCTGAAAATCCTCTAAACTGCACATATAGAAAACATTTAGTTGCATTTACTGCTTTGTTTGCTTCCAGGAGAGGATAAATCCAGAGATTAAAAGAGTAAAAATTACAAAGAGTAGAAAATAAGTTAAAATTCTGTGATATTCATGCCTGTGAGAGCTCTGCCAGCTCAGTTATCTCTCTATCAGCTCACCCAGATCCGTGGTTATGAGGATGACAAACAAGCTTTTAAAATAAAGATTGTGAGAACCCAGTTTTAAACCAAATGCTAGAAAACCCTTGGCAATGTGAATAAACCATCTGCAAAACATAACCCAGCCAGAACACTCGGAGCACTCCCATCTCAGTGACCTTTCCATCACTGATGCTCAGCCCCTCTGGGGAAAACATGTCAATCCACTTCAGATGAGGTTTTAAATGTTTGTCTGATTTAAAGATCCCACAGAGCTGTGCTTTCAAACAGCTGCCCCTTGAGCTGGACAGAATTCACCAGCCAAGCCAAACTGGGCTCCCCAGTTGCCCAAAACATGAACCTTGTAGCTGATTTGTCTTGTTGTAGTTAAACCTCGGTGTCAGGGCAGGTGTCGGCAAATCCCACCACCCAAAAAACACTGGGACATGGAAAGTGTCAGCAAACCCCTGGAACTCTGTGACATGAAGGGTCATCAAACTCCAGCACCAAAAACCTGGAACAAGAACGGTGTCATCAGCCCCTCACCAGCACGAAACCCCTGGGCTATGAAAGATGTCAGCAAACCCCCAAAAATCTGTGACATGAAAGGTGATGGCAAACCCCCCCACCCCGAGAATGCCCTGACACGAAAGGTGTGCACCAATACAGTCATTTTGGTTCTTTCTGTTCCACACCTGCTGCCAACATCTCTTCACTCCTGCCATGTTTCACTTCCCGAGACAACTGATGACCCTCTAATGTTTAGGTACAAAACTGAGCCCAGGTGAAGACAGAACATGAGGGTCTGACCTGAGCCCACGGGAACACCCCCAGGTGTCCTGTCCAACCCTGGCTCCAGCCAGGACCTCCCTGTGACCACCACAGGGGAGCCGGTGGCCCCCACCTGCCTGCCAGGAGCTGACAGCTCTGCTCAGGCTCCGAGGAGCCAGGGCTGCACCCCTGACGTGCTGCCACCACCTCTGTCCCTCGAGTCGACCATGAGGAACCAGGGAACACTGAGAGGATGGAAAGGGAAGAATCTCCCCATCCTCAACACCCCTGGATCCCTGGGAGTGTCCCAGGCCAGGCTGGACAGTGCTTGGAGCAACCTGGGGTAGGGGAAAGTGTCCCTGCCCGTGGCAGGGGGCTGAATGGGATGAGCTTTAAGGTCCCTCCAACCCAGCCCACCCTGGGTTTCTGTGGTTCACTGAAAAGCTGAGACACGTTGGCACAGCACAGAGGGGAGTTTGTACTGCCCAAACCTTGTTCCACAGCTCCCCAAACATGAGACTGGAAACTGAAGAACCTTAGAGAAATAATTAGAGAAAGCAGAACTCTAACTGGACACAGCAGTGATGAGTGACCGCTGGCTGAAGGGCGATGACCAGAGCCCGGCGCGGGCAGCGAGAGCCGCCCGAGTGACCATGGGGTGTCACTCACACACCACAAACCCAGAGGAGAACAAATCCACGGCTCTGTGAGCACAGCCCCTCAGGGCTGCCCTGCCCCGCTCAGGGAGCTCAGCTCACCCCAAGTGTTTTGGGGCTCTACCCGAGGAGCTCACCCCGCTGCACACCTGTGTTTTACCCCCACCTCCCACCACCACGCGACAGTTTCCATTTTACATCAGTCCTCGCAGGGTCTGGCTACAAAAGGATGCAAAAATTCTCATGCAAATCTTTTGTCTTTATCCCCTGACACATTTTCTCTCCTCTCGTTAACGCGGGTGACAGACAAAGCACAAACACCGTCCTCGCATCCAAAATCTGGGCAAAAAAGCAGGTTTATTGCTGGCTGGGGCTGGCAAGGGGGACACAGAGATGTTGTTCCAGGCGGGAGAACAAAGATTAACTACTCTTCTCACAGATTTTAAATCCGGGAAGAGTGACCTCATACACCACAGTGCTATTGAAACAACAAACCCCACAGAATACAACAAGCTGCTATTGACCCTTGGAACGGGAATGGCTCCATTCAAACGGGGGGTTTGGGAAAGAGCTTCCAGAAAGTGACGGGGAAATTCCACTTTGAATTTCAGCACCGGGAAGAGCTTAACTCCATAAATCATTCCACCCATCACTCTTGTGCTGCCCCTCAAACAGAAACACCAAAAGGTGCCAGAAGCTTACGGGAAAAGCACAATCTGCAGAGTTTTTTTGGCACGGGCTGAAAGGTTTTGACTTTGATTATCACCCTGCTCTCACAATACAGCTCGTGATCGGGGGTACCTCTGCTCGGGGGAGGTGTGGCAGGAGGGCACCCGGGGGAGACCGGTGCGGACCAGGAGAGACCGGTGCAGACCCCTGTGGATGCCACGGATTCGGAAATCCACTGCTCAAGTTTAGCATCGCAACAAGCCATTAATATCTGCTGCTGCACCAGATGCTGTGCAACCAGCCGGGCAATTAATTTTTCCCATTTTCCCTCCATTTTTATCTGTGTAAAAGCCCAGCCTTTGTTCTGACTGCCGAGCACGGCCGGTGCCGGTCTCCCAGGTGCACCCTCCGCCCGCCCTGCGCCTCCGGGCTCTAAAGTCACTCGGCGCTTCCCGGCTCCTGCCCGCTCACTGCCCAGGGAGGTAAAAATTAGTAACATACCATCACGTGGTAAATCTCCTTGCTTGGGAGACGGAGAGCTCTGCACACTGCTGACCTCGATTTCTTTTCTTTCCGGAGGAGCCGTTTTGCCGGCTTCCAGCTCGGCGCCTTTGCTTTTGGGAGCATCG
>VZTI01001606.1:150965-176977 GCA_013397865.1 Struthidea cinerea | reverse complement strand
TGCGGGGCCGGGCACGGCCGCCTGCTGCTCCGCCACCGTCAGTGACCTCTTCATCGGGGCGCTGGGCTTGCCGGCCGTGGGGCTGCGGCTCTGGGTCAGGCTGCTATTAGGAGAGAGCAGCCCAGTGGCGACGTCTTCTCTAAGCACCGGCTCAGGGTATTTATCGGCCAGGTTAAGGGTTAGGGGCACCGACAAGTGAGAGCACTCTGACATCGCACGCCTCATCGCCTTCCTCTGGTGGGCAGCCCTGGCCAGCAAACTGCCCTCACAGCCCAGCTGCTCCTCCATCTCCTCCTCCATCTCGGGGCTCTCGCTCAGGTCACTGCTTTTGGACTCATCCTGGGCCAGCTCCACGGTGGTGGTCGGAGGGGCTGCTTTGGGTGCGGGAGTGGGGGAAGAGAGCCCGCTCTGCCCGTAGTTGTCATTAACCACCCCGAGGACACAGCAGCCGGGGGCTCCATCTTTTTTCACGGCCGCTTCTTTGGACCCGGAATCGTCCGGCAGGATAGGGTGGAAATTGGGGTTCCAGACACTGATTTCCTGCTCCTTCATGTATTTGCTGGGATCGCTCTCCGACACGGATAGATGGGGCAGCTTTGGCTCTGGCTGGCATTTGGTCTCCATCCCAACCTTACCCACGGCTTTCTCTTGGTCAGTGATGGCTTCATTTTTACCTAGCCCAGGACCGGGCTTTTCGGCTCCTGCCTGTCCCACGCGAAAATCGGTCGCTTTAGGGTTCGCGAAGTTCCCTTCTGCAGAAGGAAAGGTTTCCGAAATCAAGGACCAGCTCTCAAGGTGACCTGCAGCCGCCTGGTATTTCTTGCCCGGCACCTCAATTTCTCTTTTGTCTTTCTGAGCTATTTTTAGCTCTTTGTCTAGTTTTCCCTCGAAGAAGCAGAGCTTGTCCTCATCCGTGAAACCGGCGTTCTTAACGAGCCCGTCCTTAATCGGTCCCCCCGAGTTCACGTTCAAGCCAATCTCGTTAAGCTTCCCCTCGGTCCTCTGCCACTCGAATTCGGTTTTGCCGAAGTCTTTCGGGGACTCCATGCGGTGGAAGGCTGCCGGGAAGCTCTCGGGGCTCTTGCCCTTGCCCAGCGGGCTGTACTCGGCGAGCGGGGCTGGCTGCTGGTTGGAGAGGGACATCGCGGCGGCTCGGCTGCCTCGGCGGCTGCAGCGCTCGGCGCGCCGGGCTCGCTGCCGTGACGACACAGCGTGCCCCCGGTATTCGTGACAAACCCCGTCCTCCCCACCCCCTGCGCCGTCGCCTTCACTTACTGCAGCCAGCCACTAGTTCAAAAGAAACCGGCAGGTTGCATCCTTTTGTGGAAAATCCTCAGGAATTCACTCGGGGAGCGCGAACGCCCGGCCCCGGGCTGAGGCTGGCGTGGGTTTAATCAGCTCAGGGGAAGGGTTCTGCTGTGAGCAGCCTTTGGGGGGTCCCGACACATTTGGGGAGATTTCGCCCTCTCCTTTTGCTCTGCCAAACTCGGCTGTGATCAATGCTTTTATCGGTATCAATTCCTGCTGATGAGCCATTCCAAGAACACGCAGGAACCAAGGTCAGCAATTCCCCCCGCAAACAAAACCCCCCCCAGCCAGCCCCGAAAGCACACTGCAGAATGAGCTCTTTCAGCACAAGGGCTTTGTTTACTGTGAATTTTAATATATTCTTTTGGAGTCAACAGTGATCACAAGTCCTGCTGTAATGAGGATTCACAATTCACAAACCGGATCGCTCCCGTAAGCAAGAGGACAAAGATGAAAAGGATGGGATGGGACATGTTCGGAAAGGTCCTGGAGTCTCAAATACTGCCAGATTCATTTTAATTATATATTTCTTGAACATGAACATACCTTACAATATTTTTAGCTAATTTAAAGATCCCACATATCTGTATTTTGAAACAGCTGCCTCTTGGGGTCCACAGAATTTGCCAGCCAAGCCAAACCTGTGCCCCAGTTGCCAAAAATACGAACTTTGTTGTTTGCTTTCCCGGTTTCAGGTGGGTTTTTTCTGTCACACTTCATTCACACCAGCACTGCACACTTTGTGTTGATCCACCCCAACCCAGCCTCACCATCTCTGACGTGCCCTACTCAGCCCACCTCTGCTCCAGCACCTCCACAGGGCTTCTCCAACTGGGAGTCCTGATTTGGACACCAATCCCCTGGTTAAACTGGGCTGCAGGTTGCTCAGAGGCTGCATTAGCACCAAACTGCAGATTCAGCTTTTATTCTTAAGTGTCTGGTGCAGCTTAATCCTTGACTGAGGCAGATTTTGCTCTCTGAGCCAGGGTCACAGCACATCGACCATCCCGGATATCGACACACTCCACCCCGGAGAAAATGTCCTCAGAGCTCACGGAAAAGGCCTCCCCTGCTCGAGCTGAACTGAGAGAAATGTATTTTTATACCCAGAGCCTGCAAGTTCCACTACGCCCCCTGAATTGAACCTGCTGTGAGAAATGCTACAATCCACACATTTATCTGCTTGTATTTAAGCTGGGGATTTAAGGCACTGCTATATTTAAAAACAATGACTAAGGAACTGTAAGTTATATGAATCTTTCCTGACAGCCTCTAATTAACCAGAATAGTTCCACCCACAACCTTCACTTCTCAAAGAGCCTCAACAATTTTCCTCTGCTCTAAAATATTCCGAGGTGTCTTGCTGTGGGAAACGGGCTCTCAGCTCACGGCTCGTGCTCTCCCTCCTCACTGATGTAGGACTAATGTTTGCAAGCACTCGCTCACTCTGAAAGTACTGACTGTGCTCCCCAATCTGGCAGGCCTTGAGTTCCTCTAATCCCGTGTAATTACTGTTATTCCTCCATTGCTCACTCAATCCAAACCAAGATTTTTTTTACAGGAAATCTCAATCCATCAGAGATCCCTTAAAGCACTTCCCCCGGAGTGAGGGCGGCCCTGTAAAGCACTCTGAAACCACATAGGAGCTTTTTATTTGATATATATATTTTTTTTAAAGCTAACATTTACCATTTCTAACAGAGGAGAAAACCCTCTTTGATTTCGGGGCCGGTGCTTCAGAGCCCGGGATCGTGGAAGGGATTTGCATCACTGGAAAGAAATGCCTGACTCCATGTCAGTGTACAGCCCCTGCTCTGCTTCATTAAATAATATCTTCTAATGCAGGAAATGAACCATAGTCAATACCTGGGATACTCAGAAGCAGGAGAATGCTTAGCTATGAAAAATCTCCAACGTCATCCAGCATTTAATCTCTCAGGACATTAATGGAGGTAATGCAGAGTTCATACACAGAGAGCTTTCCAACAGCTTCCTCCTGCCCACAGCATGCTGCTCCCAGATCCCTCCCCAGTTCCAGTGCCCTGGCCTCTATCTTCTACCCAATTCGTTTCTTTTCATTCCCATTTATGAATATTCTGCCTCTGGAGCTGTGCCACGGTGGTTGTGCAACGCTTCCAGCACGGCCAGCAATGGCCACTCGCAAGCCACGGCCAGCAGCTCTCCCACCAGAGCTTTGGTCCCTGCTGATCCTTTAGATTCGTATAAACCTTAAATTCTCTGAAGAATTAAAAGGCAAACTGGTCAATGAAGATGAGCCAGAAAGGGTGGGAGGATGTTCAGAATACAGAGTTGGGCAGATTTTGAGAGGTAACTCAGACAAGGGAGGGTCTCACTGGAGCGGAGCTGGGTTGGAAGGGGGAGTCAGACACCCTCAAAGGAGCCCCAACCACTGCTTTTACCCTCAGGTCAACTTGGAGGAAGATTTCATACTCTTCAGGTACCAAATCTGGGGTTTCCCACTCCCTTGGGCTCTCCACCACCTTTCAGGTCAGGCAGGAGCAGTGACAGCATTACAAGATCCTGTAAATCAGGCCCCAGTCCGGCTTCTGGACGTGGAGCTTCCTCCACTGCCTGAAGCTCCCCACTCCCTCCCAGAGGTGAGAGCAGCCTGGTCACGAGGAGGAAGGGTCTATTTTGCCTGTTCACATCCTCTCATCCTCATTTCATCCAGTCCTTCCTTGCAGGAAGAGCTGACAGAAATGAGCCTGTCCGGGATGCTGAGCACGCCCAGCACAGGTCCCAGTCCCAGCACCAACCACCTCTGCAGCCATTAGGACCGACTGGGATGCTTTTACTGATCCTTTTCCAAGGGCAGCCATCCCCAAGGGATGCCTCCCCGGGCTGCTCCAGGTGGAACTGGGCTGCGCCAGTCCCCGGAGCGGGCGGAGATCGCTGCATCGCACGTCAGCTCTGGTACCCAATCTGCAGCCTCCCAGCCTCAGCAGATGAATCAGCCTAGCGCTTCTATTTTTGCCTCACTCCCGAAGCTATTACTTATCCCTGCTAATGCTCCGGGTTTTTTTTGCTCTAATCTAACACAATCGTTTCTGTGCAGCCTCTTGCACTGGTTTCTAAGGCAACATCACTTTCCAGGATGATGAGCTCCTCTGTGCCAGCGTCGTTGGTGTGGACTCTAATTAAGAGTTATTACCAAGAACAGCAATCAGAGCGACCAGAGCCACGAGGACACATTCTGTGTGTCCAGGAAACTGTGACTGACACAGCCCCTGCCCCGTGTGCTCCCACACCCACACACACACACACGGGCTGTGCTGCTCAGCCTGTGGAACCAGCCTGACACCCCTGCTCAACTCACGCTTCACTTCTTCCCACAGGCTGCAAGAGGCCAGGCCAAAGGGTAAAACGGGAATATTTAGGATTCTGACCATCAGCTTAACATGGCAAAGGTGTGGAGGTGCACAAACCTTTAACACAGCCTCATGTTTTATAGGACGGGTCATTTACAGATCAAATCCCGCTTTAGGATTTACATCAAAAATCAGAGATCAGCCAAAAACAGAAATCAAACACAGAGTGTTTCCAACTCAGTATTTGCTTATTGTGGGGGTATTTGATAGTGGAAACCGAGAAGAGGCAACACAAAGTTCACTGAATGATGCGCAAGCCACAGACTGGCAACATCAGCCAGGAAAAGAGGCTTGGAATTCAGATTTCCCCTGCAAGTTAAACACCATCACTAAGGAAATGTGGTCAGCAGTCTCAGCCTGGCAGAATCTGCAGCCAGAAGTGGATTTGTTTCGCTCCCAGCTTTTCTTGAAAATCCGAGTGTCAAGGATGAGCAGGAATATAAAATAAAGGAAGGAAATCAACCTCAGGAAGCCCTGGCCAAGGACGGTGCGTGCCAGCTCCAAGGGAGAGAGGGGATGGGCACGGCAGCATCCAGCTGGAGAGGAACAGGAGCTGGTGGAACAGGGTAGGAAACCAGCTGGGAAAAAAGAGGGGCATCTGCACTGGCATACAGTTGGTTTGGGTAATCCTTGAAAGAACATCGAGCTATGGGGTGGGACAGGACAAGGAGGGTGGATTTAGATGGGATATTGGGAAGGAATTCCTGGCTGGGAGGGTGGGGAGGCCCTGGCACAGGGTGCCCAGAGCAGCTGTGGCTGCCCCTGGATCCCTGGCAGTGTCCAAGGCCAGGCTGGACATTGGGGCTGGGAGCAGCCTGGGACAGCGGGAGGTGTCCCTGCTCCTGGCAGGGGGTGGGATGGGATGAACTTTAAGGTCCCTTCCAACCCAAACCACTCAGGGATTCTGTGATCCTGTTGGATCAGAGGCCCCATAGCACCCAGCACTGCAGAGCTGCACCTCTGGAAAAACACCCTGTAAGCTCAGCCCAGCTCAGCTCAGCTCAGCTCAGCTTTTAGCCAGGGACAGAACCTACACCTCCACAAAACCTTCTGTTCAAGCTGAACCAAACTCACACCAGCGCCAGGGGCAGGGAAAGCAGCGCACGGCCAAGGTCTCCTCACAAACCCGTGTAACACTGACAGGAACTGGCTGGTGACACCGTGTGGGGTTCAGTTCCCTCTCACACCCCACTGGGATAATTAGCAGGTCTTTAATTAATGAGTAGGCTGCAATATGATGACACTGTGAGCATTTCAAAAGCATTATTAGAGCCCCTCTGTTATTACGAGTTCCCCCACCACGACTTCATTTGTGCTGATGATCTCAGGATGACTGGCTGCACTTGCACATCCTTCAGCCTCTGCCCTGATTAACACAGCGTTAATCAGCTGATGAACTCCTGTCAGACAAACCCAATTACAGTTTGGGGTCCCACAGGAGAACTACAAACATGGTATGAATGAAAGGTTACTGTGCAAATGCTAGACCCACTCAGAATAATGGAAACCAGGCAGGAAAAGAAAATATTTACAGCAAGAGCTTCACTGTGGCTGTAAAAGCAAAGCAAATCCTGTCATTAAACAGGGATGGGCATTTCTTGCTTTTAAATGTATTTGATTTGCACACAAACTGCTGAGAAATCTGCCCTGCAGCCCACAGGGTGACTGACGATGGGCAGCACGACAGCCTGGCACGGGCTGGGGACAGGAGGCAGCCACAGGGATGGGACGGATGGGAGGGAAAGAGGGATCCAGGCATGAGATGACCACTCCAGCAGCCCCCCAGCCCCCATTTGGGGCAGTAATTCGGGAGCAGACTGTCTGCACCACAGGGTGGTTGTGCAATGAGCTCCCTGCCTGCAGCGTCAGGGATCCGAGCTGGCCCTGGGCTGAACAGCTTATGCAAATCAAAACCCATAAGAGGATCCAGCCCCCAAACACCGAAACAAATTAATTTCTTTTTTTAAAATCGACTATTCTTCAAGGACAGATTGAAGAAAAAAGTATCTTTTGCAAGTGTCCCTTTGAAACAGAGCCTGAGGAGCAGAGGGAAGGGCAGCACATCGGAATCCAGCAGCCCAACCCTGGCTGAGTGAAAACCTTCCATCATTTCCCCCCTCACCCATTCCCCAGCACCCAGCCAAGGCACCCCCTTGGACATACAGAATTTAGGACCCTGCTTGTCATCTCTAACTCCCAATTTGAGTTTTAATTCACACAAGAGGCAACACAAAGGTTCAGTCCCACTGTAAAGGCTGATAATGCCTGTTGTGTTTCTGTTACCAGCTCAGCTGCCTCCTGACATTAAAAGGTATAAAATCATTTTCCAGGAGACTCTGGGGCAGTTCTTCCAATGGCAACGACAACAATGAGAAGCTGAAATAAACCCGAAGGAGGGATAAGGGATTAAATTCAAACTGCACGATCAGCCTTATAGCCAACGTTCCTTAAGCCGCACAGTCAAAAATAGAAAAAAAATAAAATTACAGAAGTGTGCGAGGCCTAATTTACAGGAGATGGATCCAACTTCCGTCAGAGAGAGGAATCTGCAGCATCACAGTTGCCATGACTCCTGAGGGAGCTGTATCACAACGCTGGGACCTATTTTAGCAGCACAGACAGGAGCTGATGTTTTTAGGGAAGCATCCTGTTATCCTGGAACACACAGTGTAGGACATGGGAGCCTGGCTAAAGAGGTTTCATCACTGAACTTTAGCAGGAGATCCTCCAAAATGCCTTAATCTGGGAGTACATCACTGCCTGCCCTCCAGGGGAAGGAAACAAGAAAGATGGAGAGGGACTGGGGACAAGGGCTGGAGGGACAGGACACAGGGAATGGCTTCCCACTGCCAGAGGGCAGGGATGGATGGGATCTTGGGAAGGAATTCCTGGCTGGGAGGGTGGGGAGGGGCTGGGCTGGAATTCCCAGAGCAGCTGTGGCTGCCCCTGGATCCCTGGCAGTGCCCAAGTCCAGGCTGGACATTGGGGCTGGGAGCAGCCTGGGGCAGTGGGAGGTGCCCCTGCCCATGGCAGGGGTGGCACTGGGTGATCCTTAAGGCCACTCCCAACCCAAGCCATTCCAGGATCCTGCTGGATATCGGGGGTGGGGTGTGAGCCCCCCAGTCCTGCCTGACAGTCACGGGTGAGCTGCTGGCCAAGGTGTGGCAACAGCGAAAACTCCAAAACCCCTGAGCATCCAACTGTGACGCAACAGGAGCACACAGAGGCACATGGAGGGGACACACAGTCCATGTGACATCTGGACTTCCACAGTGACCTCCTGGATCCCTGCAGCTCTGCCCAGGGAAGTGCTGCCATCAGCAGCCCTGGAAATGGCTGAAGATCCTGCGGATGCGGCGCTGGGGAACGTGGTTCAGCGGTGCCTCGGCAGTGCTGGGGTTAATGGCCGGACTTCTCCAAGCTGAACAATTCCCTGATTCCCTGCCAGTAAACAAGCACATCCACCACAGCCAGGCATCTCAGCACCTTTCCCTTCACTGATTCCTGGGCTCAGCTCGGGTGCGACTGATGCGCGAATTCCCTGCTCCGGCCTCGCATCCGCCCCGGGCACTTCCACGCCACTTGTGCCAACTGAGGGATTCAGCCAGGCTTTGTGGGTGTTTGCAGCTCGTGGAACAGCTGTTCCATGAAGGGCCAGGCACGGATGGAAAGGGATATAAAAGCCTTGGTCACGGATCTGCACGTCTGGGAAGGGGCTGCCCAGGGAGGTTTGGAGTCCCCACCCCTGGAGGCGTCCCAGGAAGGCCTGGCCGTGGCACTCAGAGCTCTGGGGACAAGGTGGGGATGGGGCACAGGACTCCAACCTTAATGATCCTGGGATTCTGGGACGGCAAAGCACCTTAAACTGCTGTGGGAACACGGCACTAAGAGTTCCAAAACAAGTTCAATCATGGAACCATGGAAGCTCCCGAGCTGGGAGGGACCCCCAAGGATCATGGAGTCCAACCCCTGGCCCTGCACAGACACCCCAACAACCCCACCCTGTGCCTGAGAGCATTGTCCAAATGCTCCTGAGCTCTGGCAGGGCTGGAGCTGTGCCCATTCCCTGGGCAGCCTGCTCAGTGCCCTGCACCCTCGGGGGGATCAGAGCTGGTCCTGCTGAGCTCCTCCTAAAAACCCCAGCAAACCAACTGCTGAATCTACAACAGTGCTGAAAGGGTGAAAGCAATGGAATGTTATCAAAGCCCTGAGAAAACTCACTCCAGGACAACTTCCAGGTGCAAAGTATGAGCCAACTTACTCACAGGCTGCAGCGCTACTCTGAGCCAGGACTCCTCCAATCCGTGCACCCTCACCTGTGCAAGGTATTCAGGAGGAGCTTTTCTTTCAAAAACTCCTGGCAGACAATGGAAAGGCTTTGAAGAAATGCTGGGTTTTGTAAAAGATGCTGCCTTCAGCTTTCCCTTTGTTCTGTTGCATCATGCACCAAAGAGCATCACTTCTGCAGGCACAAGTTCATGCAGAGAACACCACTTCCACTAAAATAGAACTACTTCAGGTTATGCAACACTCATTAAAATTACAAAACCTCTCAAAAACCTGAGCAGCATGTTAAGGCACTCTGGAGCTCGGGGTCTGGTGAGTTAGTGGCTGCATCATGCAAACTGGCAGCAAGAAACTCCGCAGAACAGGAACAAACTTTCATGCCTGATGACAAGGCAAAAATGGAGAGCACCTGAGGGCAGGGATAAACTTCCTGGCCCATCTCGGCCAACTGGGGTTCACAGAGATGTCAGCTCTTTGTGAGGGAGCTTTAGAATGAGCACAAGTACAAGAATATTTGTAATTTCATCTCTAGCCATATTTCAAAATTTCTAAGAACTTGATTCAGTTCTATGGGATGAATTCCAGCTCATTTCCTATGAGCACGGGGACCTTGTTCCCTGGAGGACAACCAGGGTGCCCAGCCCTGGATGCTGACCAGCCCATCCAAAGTCTCCACAGAGGAATAAAGTCTCAGCATTTGCATCAGTCCCACCATTGTTTTGTTAGAGCTGCTTTGGAAAAGGTTTTGATTCCAGAAGGAAACACATTTTGTGGATGAAGCGGCTCCAGGAGGCTTAAGCCAAACCAACTGCAGGAGGAAAAGGGGATGCAGTTGGTGCGAGGCGGGATGAACCCAAACCCTGCAAACAACAGTGCCCCAGCACGTTCCCTGCCGCTGGAATGCCCCAGCCCTGAGCAGGGTCACGGGGACCACTGCCACACCACAGGGGGAGAAGCCAACGCAGCCTCACACCCAGAAGTGCCGATTCCCTCAAACACTCCACAACACTTGTACGACTCGGGATGGATTAAAAGCCAGCGCGGAGCTCTGGAACTCGGAGCGAGCCGCCAGCGCTCCGAACTTTGGCAATTAGCGCCGTGAGCCAGGCAAGCAGCACCAGCAGCCCCGTCCCAGCAGCACACACCCCTCATGCCACGCCGGGATGCCCACTCGGGCTCATGCCAAGGCAGGGACACGCAGCAGCCCGGCCGTGCTGCTGGGCTCCCCGGGCACACTCACACACCTCTGTCCGGCCGCGGCCGCGGCGCTGCGGCCGCTCTCGGCTGCCGGGGGACGGCTCTGGCCGGGGCAGGCCTGGCCGCCAGGGCTGGCACCCCTCGGGCCTTGGTGGGTCTCATGTAGCCCTTGAGCTGCTCTGCTGCCTTCACTCTGTCTTTCTTTGCCTCTTTCACAGCTTTCTGTTCACATTCTTCTTCTGTTTCTTTACTTGGGGCTTGGGATTCCTTTTCTTTGGTTATTTCTTGAGATTCCCTTTCTTTACTCGTGTCTTGAGATTCCTTTTCTTTGGTTATTTCTTGAGATTCCTTTTCTTTAGTTGTTTCTTGAGTTTCTCTTTCCTTATTTGTGTCTTGAGAGTCCTTTTCTTTGGTTGTGCTCTGAGAATCATTTTCTTTGGTTGTGCCTTGAGGTTTATCTGCCTCAGACTTTGACACCGGAGCGTCCCTCAGGAGAGCCTCCCCACCATGAGGAGCATCCTTCAGGAGAGCCTCGCCAGCACGAGCAGGGCCCTCCTCTGCAGGCTGACAGGGACCTTTTTTGTTCTCTTCGGGCCGTTTTTGGGTAGTTTGGGCAGCTGTGCTGTGTGACCCAGCAGCCTCGGGCTCAGTGCCCCGCTGTTGGGGTGAGCTCCGCTCGCTCCTCGTGGCCCTGCCCGGCTCAGCCTCTCCAGCTCTCCTGTCCATGCCAGCTCCTGGCACAGCCTGGGACACGGCAGCCTCGGCTGCGCTCCCAGGTGTCCCTGCAGGGGCTGGGGAAATGCCCCCTGTGCCCTTCTCTGCACAGGGCACGGTGGCCTCTGGTCCCCCCGTCCCTTCGGCAGCTCCAGAGGCTGCTCTGTGTTTTGGATCTGGCGCCTCGTGAGGAAGCTCTGAGGGAGCCTTGGCCGTGTTGTGCTTTTTATCAGTGGGTTTTATTTCTTTATCATCCACCTTTGCCACGGGGGAAAGGGGACTTTTGTCCTTGGACTGACCATCCTGGGAAACAGCCTCTCTGCTTTTCCCATCTTTCTGTGAGACCTCTTTTCCAGGTTCTTTGTGTCCCACAATGATGGGCTGCTCACGAGATTTCTGGGTCTGCATCTCCTTCTTAGCACCAAGCCCAGGCTCTTTGCTGCTTTTCTCTGCCACTGCTTCCAGAGGAGGAGGAGGAGGAGGAGGAAGGCCCCCAGTCCCTGCGCCCCCATCCCTCTGCTTTGGGAGGCTGCAGGGAGCATCACCCACATCACCAGGGCCACCTGCTGTGGTCTGAGCCACGGGTTTGAAGTCACTTCCTTTATTATTCCAAAGCCTTTGAGGGCCAATGGGAAAGTTTTTAATGTTTCTGTTTTCATCTACAAGATCTGTGTCTTCCAGCCCACATTCCAGCCCAGATCCCACGGGAGGCTGAGCTTCGCTCCTGTCTGGTTTTGCCTCTAGAGGAACAGAATGCCTGGAGGCATTTTTAGCCTTCTTACTGCTTCCATCATAACCCCTCTTTTTAGATCTCTCAGTCACTGGGGCCAGGCTGGGATCTGACACTGCTGGATGCTCTGGAACAGGACTTTTACTCCTGCTGCAAGGACTGGCACCTCCTGCCTCAGGTTTGTCCCCGATCTCCAGGCCAGGAGGAGGGAACACCCCTGCTCCTGCTTTATGCTCCAGCAGAAAAGGCTGCTGTGGGTCAGGCTCCCCCTTTCTGTGCTTCTCTTCACCACCCGTGTGTGATTTCCCTGGCTCCAGAGGCACAGCAGGAGCCTGTGCCTCGGCAGCATCAGGCAGGTGACCCAGCGGTGCCGCTGGAGTCCTGGAATTCTCTTTGCCCTTCTCAGACTGAGTTTGTTGAACTTGTCCCACTGCAGGGACGTCACCTGGCCCCAGCTCAGGACTGTGCTCAGCCTTTTTGCCCTTCCCATCTCTGCTTTTACTCTCGGGCTTGTCCACCCCCAGTCCCCTGGTGGGACTGTGCATCCCTGCCCTGTGCTCTGGGGGAGGCTGGGATTTATCTGCTTCCTTCCCTTTACTCATGGGCCAAGTTTCTTTAGCACTGCCTATTTCTGGCTCTGAAGTCTCTGTTTTATGGCCTGAAAGATTTGGCTGCTCAGAGAAGCTTCCACTGCCACCCTGGATTTCGGGCTTCCCCAGCTCCTCCGCCAGACTCTCTCTTTGCAAACCAGACCCCTTCTCCTCACCCAAGCTCATTTCCTTCCTGCTTCCAGCCACCTGCTCCTGGCTGCTTTCCCCCCCAGCACCCAGGACAGCTGCCTGCCCGGAGGGACTTTTCTCAGGCTGTTTCCTTCTCCCATCACTGCTCCTCTTCCTGGGTTTCTCTGCCAGCGCTGTCACATCCGAGCGGAGCCCAGCGGATTCGCCAGCAGCACCTCCGGCCTCTCCGCCCTTCCCAGCCAAATCCACCTGCTTTGTTGGGCTGATGGTGGCGGCCAGAGCAGGATTTTTGGCTTCCTCTCTGCTCTTCTCCACCAGCAAAGCTTGGTCTAAAGCTCCCAAATCGGCTATTTCACCTTTCCCAACATTTTCTTTCGGTTTCTCCATCCCCAGCTCAATTGGCCTTTGCATTTTAGCTGCGCTTTCCTGCAAGCCCCCAGCAGGGCCACAGCCCCCCTCTGTGCCCTTATCACCGCCCTCCTTCGCCTTATCAACTACCCCAGGAAAGCTGCCTGCATCCATCCTATTCTCAAGGAAAGGCTGCTGGAAAAAGCTTCTTTCCCCTTTTTTGCTCCTTCCGTCGCTGCCTCGTTTTTTGGGCTTGTCTGCGGGACAGGCCTGCGCAGTGCTGGCTGATGGGTGTCCCCTGGCAGCAGCACCCCGGCCATTTTCGGGATAAGCTGCTTCTTTTCCAGCCTCATCTGTCCTCCCTCCATCAGTGAATTTGCCTCCATCCTCTGAGAGCATCATCTGCTCCGAGAAGCTTTTAATTCTTTTGCCTTTCCCTTCACTGCGCTTTTTTTTAGGCCTGTCCATCCCGGGTGCAAAAGTGGGATCTTTTCCAGCCTGCTGCTCTGAAGCACTAAATCCTTTCCCTTTGTTTGGATCCGGGGAATCTGCTGCCATCCCCCTGCCCCCTGCCTCGCCAGGGGTGGGATGTTTGGGAGCATCGGGAGCACCCTCGGCCCTTCTGTCCTGCACAGCTGGAACCTCCCCAGGTTTTGGTGGAACAACAGGAGCTCCAGGAGCATCTGGTGGGGTCTTCAGTCCTCCCTCTGACCCTGTTTTAGTTTCTCCAGCTGCCTTTGGCTCCACAGGGAGCTTGTCCTCCACGGCTGCAGCCTCCAGGTGAGGCTGTTTGAAGGATTCCTTTTCAAGCCCTTTGCTTTTTTCCCAGTTTTTCTTGGCTGCTGCTTCCAGGGCAGGCTGATGGACAGAGCCACCGGCTGCTTCCTGCCCTGGAGATGGGGTTTTAGGCTCCTTATTTTTATGGGAAAGAGGCAATTCCGAAGGTTTGGTCTGTAAGGGAGTTTCTGCTTTGCTCAGATTGACCGTCAGGTCAGCACCTTTTGACTCCTTATCCTCCCTCTTCTCATTTTGATTGGGAAAATCTCTCTCCGTGGGCTTGGTGGCTCCCTTTGCTGTAGCAGATCCCCCCACCTGCTCCGAGGGAACCTCTCTGGTTTTGCCTTTAGATTCCAGCATCCAGCTGCCACCTCTCATTCCCTCTGTCTTCCCTTCCTCCCTGGGTTTAGCACCCAACACACTGGATTGTGGGGCCTGCTGTGCTGGGGCTGGCACGGGGAAGGCATTTTGCTCATCCAGGACATGACTCCCAGCTGTTATTTTAGCATCCTTTGGCACACCCGGAGCTCTGCCTCCCGAGGCCAGCGGCTGCTCCCCGCGAGCTGCGGGGCGCACGTCGGGGTTCTGCCATTCCGCCCCAAAGGGAGCGCTCCTGGCAGCTCTGCAGGCTGCTCCGTTCTCCTCCCAGAACTCCATCCCTCTCGGCAGCTGGTTTCGCCTTTGTTTTGGTTTCTTCTTCTTTTTCTTCACAACGGCGCCTCCCAAATCCCAGTTTTCCCGGGGGGGATCTCTGCAGCTCTCCACAGGCTCCGTGGGGACACTGGCGGCCTTCCTGTGCGGAACCCTAAAGCGAGGGGATGTTCCAGCACCACAGCCAAGCTCCACTGTGGAACAGGGATCTGCTTTGGGCTCAGGACTCTTCTGCTGTGGGAGACCTACAGGATGCTCCTCTGGCACATCTGTGAGAGGCACTGGGGCAGGTTTTGCTCTGCCAAACCCGCGGTCCCTGGATTTGGGAGCTTGCCTGACTTGTGCAGTGGGAAGACCTGGAATACAGGAAGCCTGCTCAAACATCAAGGCCACTATTTGCTTGATAAAAGAAATAATAAATGTATCTCTGTGTGGTGGCAGCCCTCTCAAACAGGCCATAGTTAGATGTGCAGCATTTCCCAGCACTGGCACCACCCCAGAGCCACCCCAGGAGGGCTGGGGTAGGTATTGACCCCAACACCTGCGTAATCTACCCCAAATCCACACATCAGTGCTACTGAAACACAAGTCTGACACAGGCTCTTACCCCACCAAAAAGCACCAGTTCCTGTAAGGACATGCCATTGCTTTTTAAAAATGCATTAAGGATCCATTTTGTCTCAGCAAGACAAGATCAGAGAGAGCCTTTTTATATCTCTAGCTGGCATCCTTCCAGAGTGGGAAAACAGAAGTTTAGTGGGAAGATGGGAAGAGAGATGGGGGCAGGAGAGCCAAGTTTCCCCAGCACCCAGGGTGGAAGCAGTGGGAGGCAGAACCTCTGTCCCAAGGTCACCTGCCGTGTCCCTGGGGATCCCTCAGCTGAGTCTGAGGAGAGGAGCAGCCATTTGTCACTTAGCCCTGGCCCACGAATCCTCCTCCACACCAAGTGTGAGCAGCACCAGCTCCCCTGCAGGCTGGGTCAGTGGAGCAGGAGGAAATCACATCTTCCTTTGGCAATTACACAGCTCGATTGGGAAGGAGAGCCTCACTGGAACATCCTCGTAACAATTAACGGTCCTTTTTAATACCAAAATAAAAGGCAGTGCTGATGGCAGAGAGAGGAGGAGCTCTGCCATCCTCCAGCACAGCTGTGAGCCAGTCCCAGGGATAAAGCACTCAGAGCACACGGATTTGGGCTTTCAGTCTGAATATGGAGGGAAAGGAGCCTTGGAGAGGGCAGGGATCCGAGGGGAAGGCTGAGCCCAGCACCAGGAACACTGAGAGCCACACAAAGACATTTCTGCTTGCCCAGGTGGCCCCACAGCCAGGAGCAGAAGGTCAAGAGTTCCCAGAGGAGATTTCCATGAGGAAATGGAATTTTGTATTATGATTTTATGTCCTACCTGTGGGCTCCTGCGGGGCTTTCCCTTCCTGAGGTTCCGCGTGTGGGACGTGGTTGTGCCCAGCCTCCTCCTTTTGTGTCTCACCATCCTCAGCAGGAGCAGATTTTTCTGGAAGGTCTGTATTTTCTAGTGCTCCTTTTGCTTCAGCTGGAACATGAAAGACAGGAACAGAAAGCTTCAGATCTCAGGAGTACAGGCAGCCTGCAGCTAAATCCCATCCCTTGGAAAGGGGTTAATTTTGTGTTTAACAGGAATGAAGTTTATGAGACGTGGCTGTTTCATCTCCTCACAATCCCATTTCAGCAGCAATCCCATTTCAGCAGCACTTTTTTTTTTGCACATGCCAAGGTGGGGGTAGAACATGAAGCAGGGGCTGTTTCAGGGCTTAAGCACAGGGTGGGGGTTTGTTTGGGTTTTTTCCTCTTTGTAATCAACCCAATTCAGACTATCCCAGCTTCCCACTGGGAATTCAAACCCAGAATGAACTCCATTATCAGCCTGGAGTCCCTGGCTAATGCTGATCATCTTGTATTCATCCATACCTTACAATACATTCACACAGACACCACAACATTCCTCACTCTGCGTAATTATACCCAGTTTTAATTTGTAAGGCATAATTACATGGGAGAGCAGCTCTCTCTGTAATTAATTTTATTTAAATTTTAAATAGAAAGGAAAATGATGACAGACATTGGTGCAACAACTGTGCACGAGGAAGAAAAGGACAACTTCTGTGAATGACAGCCCCGTGTCAGCACACACTAAAAACCTGCTTGGGGTCCCAATTGGGGGCCTCTCCTCTGCTGAGGGCAGCAGGGCAGTGCCCGTGTGGGCAGGACGAGCCCAGCTCTGCTCGGGGCTGCACTTCCCACCTGCTGGCTCCGGGTGGTGGTTGGTTTCCCCGGGAAGGTGCTCGTCCGGGGGGCTGGGGGGAGGTTTCCTGTCCTTCATCTTCTCTGAGTGCTCCACACAAACTTCTGGGACTTTGGATTCTGCTTCCACCTTTGCTGTTGCTTCTGCAAATGCAATGTAAAGAGTAAAAATCCCTGGTTTTAAATTTACATCAGATGAAATAAGATAAAAATCACTCCCTCACAAGTTTTTATCTTCCACAAGGAACTAAGGGGTTTCCTCACTTTAGAAACCTGATTTTTAGGATCTTTCTACCTTCCTGTATTGTCTTGCACTTCCTCTTTCATTCACCCACCTGGGCCTCTCAGTCACTACATTTTTGTGGGGTTTTCTTTTGTTAAAACTTCTCTCTTCATGTTCCAGCTGAAGCAAATTGACCTCAAGAGTATTAGAGGAAAAAAATCTCACTCCAACCCCACCCACAACCAACCCACATACGCTGCCTCTGCCCAGGACTATTTGCTGCATTTTAGTAACATAAATATAAAATAGATACAATTTTGGAGAGCAGTTTTCTCTCCAGAGGGATGGAGCCCCTGGAGAAACCCACACGGCACGGCAAACGTCCCCATGGAAAACCAAACACGCCCTTCCCACCACTGCAACACCTACAGCCATCCCAAGGAAAGGTCCCAAAATCATCAACTAAGCCCTTTAGTCTCTTCAGAAATTGTTTTCAAGAACTCTGTTGGCAAACTCTGTGTCCTACAGGATTTGGGAGATTCCAGTGAGAGCTGAGGGTGGTGGTGACGCAGCGCCAAGCACCAGCAGGGACGAGCCAACACACCTCCATGGCTGTCCTTGAACCACTCAGCACTGCTAAGAATGCCCAATGAAAATTAAAAAATCATGAAAAAACTCCAGTTTTACAATCTGTAAGTGAAGAATCCCCGTGAAGCATTTCCTGTGTGTCCTGAGAGTAGAGCTGAGCTCTCCTCAAGGTGCTTCACCCAAAGCCCATCAACGCTGGGCTCCGTGACCTCAGAGGCCTTTTCCAACCCGAATTATCCGTGACTGGGATTCTGGGATTTGGGCACACGCACCTGCAGGAGACTTGTCTTGCTGAAGGGCAGCCTCGGACGTCAGCAGCTCCTCAGACACAGCAATCCTGGGGGCAGCTGCAGGGACCGGCTGAGCTTCCACTGACACAGTCCCGGGATCCACGGCAGGGAGAGGCTTGGCTGGGGCCGCAGCAGCAAACCCAGAATCCAGGGCATGGTGATGGTTGACTTCTGGTGCTGGGGCAAACTCTGCATCTGCTGCTGGGCCAAACTCAGAGCCCATAACGTGCTGAGCTTTGTCATCTGCTGCTGGAGCAAACTCCAAATCCAAGGCGTGGGGAGGTTCTGCCTCTGCTGCTGGAGCAAACCCCAAATCCAAGGCGTGGTGAGGTTCTGCATCTGCTGCTGGAGCAAACTCCAAATCCAAGGCGTGGTGAGGTTCTGCATCTGCTGCTGGAGCAAACTCCAAATCCAAGGCGTGGTGAGGTTCTGCATCTGCTGCTGGAGCAAACTCCAAATCCAAGGCGTGGTGAGGTTCTGCATCTGCTGCTGGAGCAAACTCCAAATCCAAGGCGTGGTGAGGTTCTGCATCTGCTGCTGGAGCAAACTCCAAATCCAAGGCGTGGTGAGGTTCTGCATCTGCTGCTGGAGCAAACTCCAAATCCAAGGCGTGGTGAGGTTCTGCATCTGCTGCTGGAGCAAACTCCAAATCCAAGGCGTGGTGAGGTTCTGCATCTGCTGCTGGAGCAAACTCCAAATCCAAGGCGTGGTGAGGTTCTGCATCTGCTGCTGGAGCAAACTCCAAATCCAAGGCGTGGTGAGGTTCTGCATCTGCTGCTGGAGCAAACTCCAAATCCAAGGCGTGGTGAGGTTCTGCATCTGCTGCTGGAGCAAACTCCAAATCCAAGGCGTGGTGAGGTTCTGCATCTGCTGCTGGAGCAAACTCCAAATCCAAGGCGTGGTGAGGTTCTGCATCTGCTGCTGGAGCGAACCCCAAATCCATGGCATGGTGGGATTCCACACCTGCTGCTGGAGCAAACCCCAAATCCATGGCATGGTGGGATTCCGTATCTGCTGCTGGAGCAAACCCCAAATCCATGGCATGGTGGGATTCCACACCTGCTGCTGGAGCAAACCCCAAATCCACCCCATGGTGGGATTCCAGATCTGCTGCCGGGGTGAAGCCGAGCTCTGTCCCTGGGGCGGACGCGTCATTGACACCTTTGGGAGGGTTGGCTTCAGGTGCAGGAGAAAACCCCACATCCGTGGCCTGGAAAGGGTTGGCTGCTGCTGAAGGAGCAACTCCAGCCTCTGGAGCTCGGGGAGGTTTGGTGTCTCCGGCATGGACAGCCCCGGCCTTTTCTGTGGGAAGGGACGCGGCGTCGGGAGCGGGAACAGAGGCTGCACCTGCCCGGGAACACAGGCACAGAAATCAGGGAAAAACACAATGGAAACACCTGAGCTGCTGGTCCAGGGCTGGGGAGGACACAGGGTTCACTCCCTGTGTCTCCTCTTGTCTGTCAGCACCACTTCCTCCCCCTGCTAGCAGTGCGCTCCTGCTGTTCCCGTCCTCGGGTCACACCTGGATGCATCCAAGAGCTTTTCCTCCTGCAGCCCCACGTGCCCTGTTTGCATCCCTCTCTGCAGCAGGGCTCCCATCTGCTCCCAGCCCACAGCAGCCAAGGAGGGATTGTTTCTGCCCAAAACCTCCCTGATGGCACACAGCTGGCAAAGGGCCAGAGCTGCTGGATGTGCTGCCAGGAGCACATTCCAGCAGAGCCCAGACAGGAATGGCAGCATGGTTTGGGTTGGAAGGGACCTTAAAGATGTCCCAGTTCCAGTTGCACTCCCTTGCCAGGGGCAGGGACACCTCCAACTATCCCAGGTTGCTCCAGCCTGGCCTGGGACACTTCCAGGGATAGGGCAGCCCCAGCTTCCCTGGGAAACCTGTTTTTCCCTCTACTGCAGGACACAGAAAATGCAGAATCACCTGCGGGAGCCCAGCGGGTTTTCCAAGAGCAGGAAAAGTCCTGACACACTCCAAAGCCACACACTTCACTGTAAACATGGTTCGTGCTGGTGGGGGGGGGCGGGGTTTGGTGCTCGGGCAGGAGCTCCGGCACTCCTGACACAAAAATCCTCCCATGAATCCCAAATTCCCTCTCTTCCTTCAAAGTGGCCTCATTCATTTTGCACACAGTATCTCCTAACACTGAGCTGGGAGTTCCAAACCAACATTTGTCACTTCACAGCACAATCAAACCTCTGCATTTAAGCTCCTATTTGCCTAAAATCCCCTTCAAGGAGGTTTTATTCAGTCAGTTTTTGTTTAATGTTTCAGCTGTCCAGAGGCAAGCTTTTCCAAAAGATCAGTGCCAGGAGCACTGGATTTCTCTTCTGCAGCTCCTCATCTCAACAGCCCCAAGCTCTGCCCACCCTCTGTGTCCTGCAGCTCAGTGCCCTGAACATCTCCCACTTATTGCTGATGACCAAAAAAATAACATTTCTACTGATTTTTTGAGTCACATCTAAAAATATCCTCCCCAACCAATGGAAAATGTATTAAATCTAAATTAGGGACTTAAACTGAAGTCAGAAAGAAATAGGAAAATTGAAAAGGTCCCTTTTAAAATGGTACTTAAGGATCCACTCAGATAAAACAAATATTTTAGAGAACCAAACCAAAAGGATCCATCATGCACCAGCCCTCGTTTGGGTTTGACTTTGTTGTGGGTTTTTTAAGTGATTTCATGATCTTCTCCAAAAGAAAACGTAAAGATTGTGATTTTACACACGAAACAGACTGTAAATAAATAGATATTAAAAGCAGTGTGGATGGTCCCTGGAGAATTATGGAAATGAGTGGGATAAAGCATGAGGGAACTGGACAATTACTGGCACTAGGAGTCTGTGTATAAATACGTTAAAAATGGCTTTTAAAAGGAATCTTTAGAAAGGACAGATTTAAAGGTACTTGTGTATAGATCTGACACTCGGGGCCATGGCTCAGGGGCGGCCTTGGCACTGCTGGGAAGGGTTGGACTCGGTGATCTCAGAGGGCTTGCCCAACCTAACCCATTCCCTCACTCTGTGCTCCAGGATTTTCCTGGAGCTAAAGTTTGGAGACAGCGAAGATTCATGGAATCAGCTCCTGGACTGGGACACAACTGAGCAGATTTGCTGCTCCTCCCTCAGGCGTCCCACACCTGCAGGCACAGCAGGATCTGTCGGCACCTCGCTGCGCTTCCCTCGGGAGAGGCAATCCCGTGTTTCCCCACCACCACGACTTGCTCCCGGAGAGCCAAGCCCTGCACCACCCTTCAGGCCGCAGGGATTTACCTGGCGCCGTCCCCTTTGGTCCATCGGAGGCTGCAGCCTCTCCTGGGAATGCTGTGGCTGCAGCAGGAACGTTTCCAGGCGCTGCCGCCGTCGGGCTCTCGGGCAGACTCGTCCTTATGGCTTCTGTGGCTGCGGGGGGCACTGGGAACAGAAGCAGCTGGAATGAGCACCGGGAAAGGCCTCGGCACACGGCTCCTCCCGGGAGCTGCTGGGACGGGGGGACACCCCCGAGGTGGTGCCTCAGCCACCCTGGGGAGGGAACTCCCGCTCAGCTCCCCCGGCAGCTCAGAGAGAATCGGCTTTCACTGCCCACTCTCGGGAAAGTAATTTGTGCAGCTCCCAGGAAAACTCCTGGATCCCGGGAGAAGTGGCAAAGCTGGGGAGTGTTGCTGTGTTACAAACCCTCCCAGTCCCACCCCCAGCTCCAGAAACACTTTCTATCCGTGACCAGGGTTAAACTGTTCTCAGCTTCTTCACAGAAATAAAGATCCCGTTATGGGTCAAGTTTTGTAATACACACAAATTCCCAATGGGATAACGTCCCAGTGGAGCTTCAAAGATTTAACTGTGACCAGAATCTAAAGATAACTGTAAAATTCCAGAAAGGTTTGGGTGGGAAGGGACCTTAAGGATCACCCACTGCTGCGCCTGCCATGGCAGGGACACCTCCCACTGCCCCAGGCTGCTCCCAGCCCCAATGTCCAACCTGGCCTCGGGCACTGCCAGGGATCCAGGGGCAGCCACAGCTGCTCTGGGCACCCTGTGCTACTCTCACAGGCAGGAATTCCTTCCCAATAATCCCATCTAGCCCTACCCTTTTTCAGTTTGAAGCCATTCCCACCCCTTGAAGATGCACTTCCCTTCTGAACCGAGGTGAGCAGCAGAAACAGTGCTGTCCTTGCTCAGGTCCCAGTGGCTCTGTCACAGCCTCGCATCCCTTGAGGAGGCAGGCAAGGACAGGAGCTGGTTCTGCTGCTCAGGAGCTCTCTGCCAACACTTCCTGCAGGTCAACCCAAAACTGCTTTTACCTGGTGGCTCAACAAAGAAAGAGGTATCTGGTCCCTTCATGTCCTGCTGAGCTCCCATCCAGTATTCTTCAGGTGCTGTGGGAAACAAACACACTGAGACCAGCCTGACCCCACAGGGCTTTAACTTTCCCAGTGGAAGGTCCTGACTCTGCTGGTTTGGGAGTTCATCCTCAGGGAACTTTTCAATTCCCTCTAAGAGGCACCACAACATCCTAGTCTTCCACAATTATTGGGAGTGAAAGCTCCCATCAGACAAGAGCTATACCCTGCACTGACCCCAGGACCCAAAAGTGGAGTTTCTTTCCTCAGTTCTTCTGGGCAAGTGGCTCTGGGTGGCCCTGCCTGAGCAGGGGGCTTGGGAAAGTTCCCTTCCAACCTCAACCATCCTGTGATCTTCTAATGTAATTCCAGACTTGTCTGGGTTGGAAGGCACCTTAAAGCTCATCTCATGGGCAGGGACACCTCCCACTGTCCCAGGCTGCTCCCAGCCCCAATGTCCAGCCTGGTCTGGGACACTTCCAGGGATCCAGGGGCAGCCACAGCTGCTCTGGGCACCCTGTGTCTCACACCAGAACATTCCCCCTGAACCAAGAGCTGCCAATGCCAACAGGAAACGTTCTAATCTTGACTCGTTTTATGTATCAACGCCCCACCAAGATTCTTTAGGACTCATAAACTGGGATTTTCCAGCTGCAAACCCTCCAAACCCGGCCAGTAAAACATTTGCTTCTCACCTGCTTTTCCTGGCAGGAATTCTGTGCCTGACTCCAGGCCAATGAAGGCTGATGGGTCCAGAGCCTCTGCAGGGGAATACAAGGACCCCAGGAAAGGTTGTTCAGGACCCATCATGGATCCATGCGGAGCTAAGGAAATAAAAAACCTTTTGTTAATTACCAGCCCTAATGACTCCTCTCCTAAATTTCAAGTCCTACCACACTTGGACTGCTCTGCTCAGCAGCAGCTCAGATAAATCTGCATCAAATGTTAGCCCTGCTTCACAAAGCATCAGTTCTGTATTTTATAGAACTTTCTGACAAGGTGTAAGAGAGTAAATACAGCAAATTATTTCCTTTGGCTTCCTGCTTCTGCTGCCATGAATTCCTGCTGGTAATCCCTGAATAACACAATGTTAATCCAATAATCCAAGAGTTCAGATCCTGAAGAGCACTTTGTGGAAACAGTTCCTGAGGATCCGGGTTTTAGCCACGACAACAAGAGCAGGAAAAAAGGCTGGTGAACGTACAAACTTAATTTTCAGTACATGAAAGGCAAGAGAGGAAACTGCCCAGCTGGCAGCTGGGGAGGGATGTCCAGCAGGAGCTCACCAAGGATGTCCCTGGAAGCATCGGCGTGGCCCGGGAACAGCGGCACGTTCTTCATGTCGGCAGGGAAGGACAAGTCCGGCAGGTTCTCCCCTCTGTGGATGCCGAAGGGGTCTGGCAGGGACACAACCAGGCAGTGTCACCACACGGGGGGCAAGAACGTTATTGAAACAAGAGGATGAAGATGCACCAGATCCCAAGGCTGCACTTCCAAGGAAAAGCTGCTTTTGGGATTGTTTACCAGGAGCAAACACCCTCCCAATGAGAATTTACACCCAACAGTAACACTGAGCTGCTCAGGCTGATTCCTGGGGAAAGGGCAGCACGACTGACCCTGGAGAAACTGTGCCCTCCCCTCCAGGAGGAATCATCTGCTTCTGCCTGGAGGGACACATCCCAGGAACCTGAGGCAGGACAAGGGCTCAGCTCAGCCCAGAGCAGGGAAAGGTGTGGGACCTCCGAGCTCTCCCAGCCAGGAACTGCACCCCAGCATGAACCGGGGTGATGGACTGGTGTTTCAACCAAGCTACTGGGAAACTAAAACATTTCCCAGAGTCCCAGGCAGACTGTCCTGTCCCTGCAAGTGTCCAAGGTCAGGGTGGATGGGGCTTGCAGCAGCCTGGGACAGTGGAAGGTGTCCCTGCCCGTGGCAGGGGTGGGAATGGGATGAGCTTTAAGGTCCCATCCATCCCTGCCCTCTGGCAGTGGGAAGCCATTCCCTGTGTCCTGTCCCTCCAGGCCTTGGCCCCAGTCCCTCTCCAGCTCTCCTGGAGCCCCTTCAGGCCCTGCAAGGGGCTCTGAGCTCTCCCTGGGTCCTTCCCTTCTCCAGGTGAACACCCTATTTCCAGACACTCGGATTTCCTCCAGTCAAACCCAGTTCAGAGGCATTTGGTTGAGGGCTGTGGCTCATTTTCATGCCAGATGTGCTCCCTGCAGGGCTGACAGCCCAGCCTGAGGTGCTCCCACGCCCACAGTGTGCTGGGATGTCAAGATCAGGTGAGCTGAGTGAATTCCTTTATAAACATGTCAGGTTATTTGAGATGCCAAGACAACATCTTGCCTCAGAGCAACGTGCAGAATATTTTGATTTCGAGCTGTTTGGAACAGTTATCACCAGGCCTGCACAACTGCCTTCTTTCCAATTAAAAAACCAACCCCAAAAAACAAGGGGAAAAATAAAAAAAAGATCATGACTGAAACCAAGCTAAAACTAAAAGAGATCCTGCTGGTGTTCCCTCCTTGCCCAGCAGCTGGATGATGTGGAAAAAATGGGCAACTCAGATCTCTGGGCAAACCCCACCTCTGCTCCAGGGGAAAAGGGGAGAAGTGGGAGGGCTGGAATTGCACCTGTTTCTCCCCAAGGAACAAGGACTTAGAGGGATGGTGGTCAGGAGAACCTTTACACCACTGGCCAGAGAATCCTCTCCTTGGGAGGGAAATCATCCTCCTATTTTCCAAAGAGTGGATGGAAACTACGTAAATGTTGAATAAACCCAGAGACTCCTCTGAGTCTGATGTTCCCATTTTTCTCCTTTTAACAAGTCCTTAAAGCTGCTCTGTGCCCTCTGATCCCTCTGCTCCATTATGGGAACTCTAAGCAGCATCTCATTTATATCAACACAGGGAACACTTTGATGTTCTGAACTTTATGTGGAGCCTGTACAGGTGTGCAAGGCACTCCAAGGACATGAAACCTAAAGAAATGTGGCTTCATGCAACAAATAAACCAAAAAATCCACATTACTCAGGCCAAAAGAACACTGGGTGATGAGTCAGGTATGTAAATTGTTCCTAATTAATGAATTTGACATCTGGCTCTGGAGCATAACGACATCAATGTCCCATTCCTGCACCCACACAGCAACAGGAGGGAAAACCCAACAAACCTGTGGCTCTTCCAGTTCTTCCGTGAATCATTCCTTACCCTTGGAAAAATACATCAGTTCTTCAGAGAATCTCTTACAGAGATTCAGACAGTAAGAAAATCATGCACTGAGCAGGCCTACAACACTCAAAAATATATTAAAAAGAGAAGTTCCATCCTGTATCTTTCCAGGCTGATTGCCTGGGATAATCTGGGCAGGACACGCATTTCCCAGGTGCTCCTGGAGCCAGCAAGCAATTGAATTTCAAAAACTGAGGGGAAAAAAACAAGCAAATTGAGGGGAAGCTGCTGGGTGACAGTGTATCTGTTTGCAGGGCCGGGTTCCACAAGGTCCAGCTCATTTTCAGGAGGGTCAGCAGCTGCAGAGGCTGCGGGACAGCCCGAGCTGCACTGCAGGGCAGGATGGGACAGAGGGACCGGCGCTGCCCGGAGCCTGGGGATGCTGCAGCCCAGAGGGACAGATCTGGGGAGGTTTGCACTGAAACCCACAGTTCTCACAGCAGCTCAGCTGTGGGAGTCCCCCAAAACTGCTCTTGGCGTAGAATCCCAGAATTATTGGGGTTGGAAAAGACCTCCAAGATCATGAACTCCAACCTTTGACCAAATACCCCAAAACACATCACAAAATGCTGTGTCTGCTTGGGTTTTGAACACTTCCAGGGATGGGGACTCCACCATTGCCCTGGGCAGCCCCTTCCAACACTTAACCACTCCTTCACTGAAGAAATGTTCCCAATATCCAACCGGAGCCTCCCCTGGCCCAGCCTGAGGCTGTTCCCTCTCCTCCTGTCCCCGTTCCCTGGGAGCAGAGCCCGACCCCCCCGGCTGCCCCCTCCTGTCAGGGAGTTGTGCAGAGCCACAAGGTCCCCCCTGAGCCTCCTTTTCTCCAGGCTGAGCCCCTTTCCCAGCTCCCTCAGCCGCTCCTGGGGCTCCAGCCCCTTCTCCAGCTCCGTTCTCTTCCCTGGACACGCTCCAGCC
>VZTI01001606.1:96258-146466 GCA_013397865.1 Struthidea cinerea | reverse complement strand
CTCACTCTGTGTGACACTGTGTGTGTGACACTGTGTGACACTGTGTGTGACACTCTGTGTGTGACACTCACTCTGTGTGTGACACTGTGTGTGTGACGCTGTGTGTGACACTCACTCTGTGTGTGACACTCACTGTGTGTGACACTGTGTGTGACACTCACTCTGTGTGTGACACTCTGTGTGTGACACTCCCTCCGTGTGTCCCCATTCCGGGCCGTTCCCAGAAATGGCCTCAGCAGGCCCTTCCCAGCTAACCCCAGGAAGGGCAGGAGCTTTCCGGCTGATGCGATGGGTCCCTGCCATGGTCACACGGGGGGAGGGACACGGCGGTGCTGGCACCGCGCCCCCAGTGCCACCCCGGGCGGGAGCGGGACACGGGCTCTGCCTGCCCCTCTCCCAGTGCCCGGACCTGGCTGTGCCACAGCAGGAACCCCTCCGGCTGCACCAGAGCAAGGCTGGGCTCCAGCAGGAGCTCCCAGGTGTAGAACAGATCCTATAAAGATGCTGATCCAAGGAAATACAAATAAAATGTATTTCTCACGCTCACGCGCACTCGGAAAGCAGAGGCTGGGAACCAAAGGCTAATTCCAGTAAACACAGGATCCTCCTCTCCTTGGCTCCCACGTAAACACGACCCAGAGCAGGCACTGCAGCCCTGCCCTTGAACACATCCATCCCTGAGCAGCCCTGCAGCTGCTGCAGCCCCCAAAGCAGCGGGGTTTGGCACGGGGACGCCGCTTTCCTGCCAGTGGCTTTTAGCTTTTATTCTGCTGAGGCTCCATTTGCCGTGGCTGACTTCAGCAGGGGCACACAGAGGCTCCCAGGCCAGGGTCACACCAGCTCTGCCTGCCCCGTGACAAAGGACAGGGGGACACTCGCAGGCAACAACCCCTTGCGTGTCCCGTGGAAAACCCAGCCTGGGCAAGGCTGCCCGGGCCTGGAGCAGCTAAAAGGCTGATAATTAAAGGAGAAAATGTTTTATTAATATTTTATCTGATAATATAATGTAATTTTGGTAATATTTTATTTAGATTTGCAAAGTGCTTTGGAGACAAAGCGCCACTGCAATGTGTCAAGAGACATTATTATTATTTACCATTACTTGTGGTACAGAACAGCAAGGGATTTAATTAGATTCCACTGTAAATTCCTCTAGACAGGAGCCTGTCATTTGCGTGTCTATAGAACTATTTAAAGCAAAAAAAAAAATACAGAAGACACTAAAAGTCCTTGACAGTGTGAGGAAGAGCCTGGGAGCAGTTAAAAACATTCAAGAACTTCTTCAAAGATGATGTTATGATATTATGACATTAACTGAGTGCTGGGTTGGACCCACACTGAGGCTGATGGAGAGCCTGACCCACTGCTTGAACTCTAAATATTTGAAACAAATCTATTTGTTAGCACTGAAAACATCTTGGCATATTGCCATGATCAAAGATTTCACAGGGAAGGACATAAAATTAGGGTCAGAAAGGTAAACCAGAAGAAACCCCTCCACTTCGGGGGGTTTTTTAGTAGCCAGGTTGTGTTCATGCCTTTAAATACAGAGGGGAACCCCACCCGGGGCTGGAGAAGGAGGGAGCAGCAGGAGACAAAAGGAATTGTAATGGGAAACATTTCCATGTGACATCAGATGAAACCGAGTTGAGCAAAACTCTGTTTGCAAGCCCTGAGCTCCAGCAAAGCCCCAGAGCCGGCTGGAAGCTGGATCAGGAGCAGTTGGGAGCTGCCTCTGCCAAATCCTTCGAAATCTAAACCCAAGACTGGAATATTCTTCACACAATATTTTCACAACAGATGCAAATTAAAAACCCAAACCAGTCACTGCTTCCCAGCAGGAATCTCGGAGCAAGGAGGGATCCAGGCAGCTCTGGAGCAGGGAGAGGCTGGAGCAGGGCCACGCCTGGATCAGCCACCCCTTCCCTGGGCCAGCCAGGACCGAGCTACCCCTGCCAGAGCCAGGACAACAAAGACTTCTGGATCACAGTCACCATCAGCAAAACCCCCTCTGCTATTCCCAAAGTGTTTTCCAAGTTGTTTGCCATGAAGTGGACACTTCCAGCTTATTTGTCATCCCCACCCCATCCCAGCACTCCGTTTCCCCTTATCAAGCCAGGAACACAAAACGTGATCTCAGAACAGGGTCCCAAGGGCTGGGAAAAGAGGATGTTCCAGTTCCAAACCCAAGCTCCCCAAGCACACGTTCTGCCTCCGACCTGCCAACCAAAGACACAAAAGCAACAAACAGGAGAAGCCAAACTCTTCCAAGGCCCAGTGCTGCCAGTGCCTGCGGATGTGCATCGGCAGCAGATAATGCACTGCACACAAAATGCAAATCTGACAGAGCCCACGGACCTGTAAAGCAATTTTAGCAAGTATTAAAGCTGGCTGATAGCTGAAAATCCGGTTACGAGCCCTGATAATAAAAACCAGTGTAGGATTAGAGCTTACAAAGTCTTGCTTAAAGGAAAAAAAGACCATTAACAACGTACTTACAAAGCAAACTTGCTTCTGAAAGTACAAATAAGGATCCCATGCAAGAAGCACCTTCCCTGCACCGATCCCAGGGTGGAACATTTAGCAGGGCTGCTGACGGCGTCGAATTGTTTGTTTGATCATCTCTCTGCAAAGGTCAGCACGGTCACATCAACCAGTTCACAGCTAATCCAGCCAAAAGTGCCCTTCTGGCCACCTCCCCGCCGTGGGCGGCCGGCTGGGCTCGGAGCTGGGGCAGGACAAACTCCTGGAGCCGCTGTCACGCAGGACATCCCACGGGGAATGTCCAGGCAGGGCTCTCTGAGGAGAGGATTAAGTGCTAAAGCCCTTTCGCTGCAGGAGATGCTAATCTTGGGAGGTCACTGGCCAGACCTCCAGCTCGGGGTTAAGTATCTTCAAAATTAATGAGTGAGCAGCCAGGAGAGGGCCCTGCCAGCTCCCAGCAGGGGAAAGGGGGAAAGGGAGGCTTGGGAGCTCCGTTCCCGCAGTGGATCTCAAAGGGAATGTGCCCAGATCACCCCTGGGATGGGTGCACCTCACACGGAGGCAGAGTTGGCCCTGCTGGAATCACCACAAAGAGCAGCAGCTTCATTCATCAGTCATGCCAGTAAATTCCCATCCGTCCCAAAGGCAATGAAAGTCCCCCCCACACACATCCCCCTCTGCAGGGTGTGGTGTCTGCAGCTTAAAAAGGAGCTCCAGAATCACAGTCAGGGAATGGTTTGGGTTGGAAGGGCCTTAAGGACCATCCAGTGCCACCCCTGCCATGGGCAGGGACACCTCCCACTGTCCCAGGCTGCTCCAAGCCCCAATGTCCAGCCTGGCCTTGGGCACTGCCAGGGATCCAGGGGCTGCCACAGCTGCTCTGGGAAATCCATTCCAGTCCCTCCCCACCCTCCCAGGGAACAATTCCTTTCCAAGATCCCATCCATCCCTGCCCTCTGGCACTGGGAAGCCACTCCCTGTGTCCTGTCCCTCCAGCCCTTGTCCCAACTCCCTCTCCAGCTCTCCTGGCCCTGGAAGGGGCTCCAAGGTCTCCCTGGAGCCTTCTCTTCTCCAGACTGGCTGCTTTAAGGATTCTACAGGAGATTTAGGCTTGTTTTGGGAGCACTTGGTGCCTGTGTGAGGAACTGCCTGTGCTCAGGACAGTTCCTACCAGGAGCAACTTCTGATTCCCATTCGAGGGATTCGTGAGACCTTTGCCTGCATGTCCTGTCTCATTTTTAGGCACACGCTCCTTCAATCCGCTGCCCAACGGTGTTGTAAAGGATGAGACCTACCTGGAGCATCAGGTAAAAACCCCAACAGGCAGCCAAGACATTCCAGGGTCTCCTTCCCTTGCTCGGGACGTTATTTCCAGACATTATTTAGGGTAAGGGAGGCAAAAGCCTCACCTGAAAGGTCACAGGGCACCTCCCCCAAGATGCTCAGGCTCCCTTTGTGCCTGCTGGCTTTGGTGCAAACAGGGAGTATCTTGCAGGAATATCCCCTCAACACTTTATCATCAGTCTCATCATTTTGTAAAATGAAATATTGTCTGGCTCAGCTCAGAGTGAAGGGTCTGAAAATCCCTGTGAGTTGAGTTTTGCAGACAAGCTTCACTAATCCCCAGAATCTAAGGGATAAGCACAGACAGGAACTACATGGAAGAAGATGTCACCCAGGCACCCAAATGGAGGTTGCACATTTTTATCCAAGAGGATAAGAGCTCAAGATCCCAAGAAGTTTTTGCATTTAATGAATATCTAAAGCACTAAGCTGGCAGCCCTGATGGAGGACAGTTCACCCAGAGCAGAGCTGTCAAAGCTGGTTACTCCCTCCCTTCCCTCTTGTCAAACTGAAATGCAGCAACTCCATTTCACTGAAAACTGAAATCTGAGGGGACTGGACACTGGGCAGGTTGGCCAGAGAGGCTGTGGGGTGTCCAGCCCTGGGGATAGCTCCAAACCCAGCTGACAAGAGCATGAGCAGAGTCTGCTTTCCCTGCTCTGGGCAAAGGTGTCGGGCTTAGGATGTCAGAGGTTCCTTCCAGCCTCCCGAGCCTTCACAGGCTCTTCAGATCCAGCTTTTGGAGGAGATACCTCAGGGTTTGCAAAGTTTAACTCCCAGGGGCCATTGCTGAGCCCAGATCTGGCTGAGGTTACACAAAATACTTCAATTTCATAGAATGTCAGAATGGTTTGGGCTGGAAGGGACCTTAAAGCTCATTTCATTCCAACCTCCCACTGTCCCAGGCTGCTCCCAGCCCCAATGTCCAGCCTGGACTTGGGCACTGCCAGGGATCCAGGGGCAGCCACAGCTGCTCTGGGAATTCTATCCCAGCCTCTCACCACCCTCCCAGGGAACAATTCCTTCCCAATATCCCATCCAGCCCTGCCCTCTGGCAGTGGGAAGCCATTCCCCCTTGTTCTGGCACTCCAAAGTCCCTGCAATGAGAAGCAAATTAAATTCCACCACCGAGTTGGATGGGAAGAAGATGATGAGGAATCTATTAAAGGCCCTCAAGAAACTGCAGGGCACTCCAGAGGGTGCTGACAGCTCCAGAAGGGTTTCACTGCTCTCCCTCTGAAGTTCCATGCGGTTACATAACCCCGAATGCTAAAAGGGCTCCGTGCGTACGACTGTCAGAACCGCTATCTCCAAACTTCAGAGATGCAAAGCCAGTAACTTGAAAGTTCAACACAAGGTTCATCCTTCCCCTTGTAAAAAAAAATCTGTGAGGAAAAAAAATGCAGTTGTTACAGTTTCTTGTCCAGCATTTTCCCTTCCTTACCTCTCCTTCCCAGAGGGAATTTTCCGGCAGCGACTGCTTTGTCATCAGCTGGGAAGCGGAACCACGGAGGGGCACAGAGCTCCCATCTCCCACCCTCTGCTCTAATTGCTCCATGTTTGTTCTGCTGCTCCTGCTTCCCGCTGGGAATGTCAGCTGCTCAGGAAGTGAGTAATCCTCAGCACAGCTCGGATTTATCCCTCAGCGCCCCGGACCACGGGACAGCACAGCTCCCACCTCGCCAGACCCCCATCCAGAACCACCCTCGACAGACTCCTCATCATCCAGTAACAGAGGCACCTGAAGCTCTATTTTTAAACAGAAGAATCACTAAAGACTTATTTCCACAGTGCTGGAAACACACTGGGTATTGGGAGCTGGAGAGGGACTGGGGACAAGGGATTCAGGGACAGGACACAGGGAATAGCTTCCCACTGCCAGAGGGCAGGGATGGATGGGATCTTGGGAAGGAATTGTTTCCTGTGAGGGTGGTGAGAGGCTGGGATAGAATTCCCAGAGCAGCTGTGGCTGCCCCTGGATCCCTGGCAGTGCCCAAGGCCAGGCTGGACATTGGGGCTGGGAGCAGCCAGGGACAGAGGGAGGTGTCCCTTCTTGGGCTTTTTGCTTGGTTTTTCTCAGCCAAGTTTTCTCCTCTTTCATTTGGGATTCCTCCCTAAAGCCACGAGCCTTCTGCATATCCTTGGCAGGGAATATTTCAATCCACAGCCAGGCAAAAACCCCCCAAACCTGTTCAGCAGGCCCAGCGTGAGGTGCAGGTGATACAGGGACCATCTGCAGGCAGGGAAACCCCAGAGCAGCAACACCAGGACTGAGCCAGCTGAACCCCTCCCCATTCCCTGGCCTTGCATCCAGTCTCGGAACTGAGGAGAAGAACCCCCAGGAAGGTCTGTGGACACCCTGCCCAGGCTGCCTTGTCTGACATGCATGAAGTTGAAATAAGATCAATTCTGAGGCAAAAGACTCACAATGAGGAGTGGGCACAGGAGGCTTGTCCAAACCCCATTGTGCTGGCACAGGGGACAGCCCCAGAGATCCCAAAATCTTGGAATCATCAAAGTTGGAAAAGCCCTCCAAGGCCATGGAGCCCAGGCTGTGCCTGATGCCCACCTTGTCCCCAGCCCAGAGCACTGAGTGCCACCTCCAGTCATTCCTTGGACACCTCCAGGGATGGGCACTCCAAACCTCCCTGGGCAGCCCCTGCCAAGGCCCGAGCACCCTTTCCATGGGGAAATTCCTCCTGATTCCACCCTGAGCCTCCCCTGGCCCAGCCTGAGGCCGTTCCCTCTCCTCCTGTCCCTGTTCCCTGGGAGCAGAGCCCGACCCCCCCGGCTGCCCCCTCCTGTCAGGGAGTTGTGCAGAGCCACAAGGTCCCCCCTGAGCCTCCTTTGCTCCAGGCTGAGCTGTGAGCAGCAGCTGGAGCCTCTCCTCCTCCCCGTCCGGCCTGGCCACAGCTCCTGAGCACGGAGATCTCACAGCCATGAACACACGGGGCTGGGAGTGATGCGACGCAGATCCCAAGGGACAAAACTTTTGTGTAAAATAAGGATCGCCTGCGCTTCCACGAAACCTCCCACCGAGCTGTGCTGCTTTAATGCCCTGCTCCCGACTTCCACAGCAGCCTGGAAGGAACCCCAAGGAGTTCTGGGGGGAATTACAGCCCCGCCATGCCCAGTGCCACCCCAGCGAGGGACAGTGTGTCCCTGCTGCCGACCCCACAGCGACGGTGCAGTCTGCAGAGGCAGCTGTGACCCGCAGCGCTGTCAGCCCGCGTTCCGAGCAGGGAAAGGCTATTTCCCCTGAAAGGGCTCCTGCCAAATTTAAACAGCTTGATCCCGATTCAGGGAATGCTCCAGTTCCAACGCTGCATTACGAGCTCCTCGGCGGGGCAGAGGCTGGAGCAGATCTCAGCCGTGGCACTCGCTCACGCTGAGGAGTCTGCCCGTGCTCCACTTCACTCCAGGGTCAGGAGAAGTGCAGGAACTGCAGAGCAGCAGCCCTGGAGAAGAGCAGAGGCAGCAGCAAGGAACCAGCGTAAGGGTTCGTTCAGCAAAGGTCACTGCTGAGCTTGGTGCTCAAAGCTTTCAAACGGGGCTACAGGGAGACAGGAATGGCGACCCTGGAGGGGTTTTCAAGGAAGGCAGGTGTGGAAGTTCCTTTCCCCCAGGAAAATGGAAGCAGTCTCCGGAACAGGGACACAGATCTCCCCTAAGCCTCTGGAGAGGGGGGGAAGGATGAACAAACATTACCAGACACACACACCAGACCCAGAGAAGGAACCCAAGAGTTTGGAGGGTGGGCAGGAGCTGCATGAGCAGGAGCAGCTGCAGTGGAGCTGTGAGCTGGAGAACGTGCTCTGGTACCTCCCAGGCGTGCGGCGACTCCCTGGGAATGAGGAGCAGAGGACTGGCACAGGCTGCTGACACAGATTATGAATTCTAATCCCTGGCAGTGTCCCAGGCCAGGTTGGACGGGGCTTGGAGCAACCTGGGACAGCGGAAGGTGTCCCTGCCCCTGGAACCGGATGGGTTTTAAGGTCCCTTCCCACCCAAACCATTCCATGATTCTGTGATTCTACTCTTGCTCAGCAAGAGGCCCAGGAACAGCCTCCAGTCCAGCCAAGATTTTGGGCTGGTACCAGACACAGTTCAGGGAATCCTGAGCTGCAGCCTGGGCTGATGCCAACATCTGCAGAGGGTTCAGGACACCACAAACACAGAAGAGCAGCCAAACCACCACCTGCTGCCAGTCTGCACACAGGACTGGGACTCGCAAAGTGCCTCCTGCTCCCAGGAAATCCAAGAGCCACAGAGCGGATTCAAAAAAATGCCTGAGGTATAAAAAGTCAGCAAAAATTCCCAAATGAAAATATCCCCTACTTCCCACTGCTGATGATCTGGCACCTCCTGTTGAAGAACTCAAAGCTCCCCTAAGCTTTATCCTTCTGAGACCCAACCACATTTACCCAAACTACCATAAAAAATAAACCTGCAGATTTCTCTTCAGCTGAACACAAAGTGCTCCTTTATCTTTGGATCCTAAGGATTTCTCATGGATCTCTCCTCATGCCATGCCCACACCAGACAGACCAGCCCAGCTCTGTTCTCTCCACAGGCTGGTACCTGAGCTGTCTTTCCAAGGGTCAGGCAGACACCACACGTTCCCCATGTCCCCAGACTGTTTCCCTTAGCCTGGCAGAGCCTGGGCAGAGCTGCCCAGCCAGGCCCTCCCAGGAGCAGCTGGAGCAGGACCAGCGCCCAGCTCCCACAGGCATCACTCCGGCAGGACACGGCCGACGCTCCCCGCGCTGAGCCACGGCTGCTCCGAGCTGCTGCAAACCCCAAATCCTCCCCTGACGACACCCAAGAGCTCAATTCTTTTTTTAAAAATGCAATCAGGGCCAGAGAAGAAAACAAAAATAAGTAAAAGCAGCACTCACAGTCTCTGCTGGGGATCACGAGCTCCGAGTGTGTTCCTTTGAGAGTCAATATTTACAGAACCACGAAGGAGAACAAGGTCCACACACCAGCTCACCCGATCCACTAACAGCACTTTTCAAGAGCTATTTCTCTGCCTGAGGAGGGCACAAAACTCTGACTCCTCTCAAACTTACAGCAAATAAAATACATGAAGAATACATCCTCACTGCACCATGTTGTAGCTACACCTCGTCTGCTGCCTCCTCGGACTTTTATCACTCCAGCTGGTTCTTTCTGGTTGTGTCATTACTTGTTTTAATATCGTTTAATAAAATAGGCTACAAATTAATAATGCTTCACTCCCCTAGCCCAGAGTGGTGCCTGCCCTCTCCATCACCTGGGAACACCCATCCCCATCCCGGAGCTCCCCTGGATCCGGGGTACTGGTCCCTGGCCTGGATGGAGCCTGTGCTCCAGCCCTTATCAAGTGATAAACACCAGAACTAAAGCAGGCAAGGGGCTGAACCCTGCAGCCTCTTGTGCATCATTTTCCCCTCCATCTCCGTTTCACAGCTTTCTTCCAACCTTCTCTTATCTCCCATAAATGAGAAATCCTTTTATTTTGGCTCCTGCACTTCGGTGCCTGTAAATCACTGTGCACATAATCTGGGGACTTCTTACATCTCTCTGGCTCTAAGTCCTCGCTTCCATTTTTATTAATTTCCTCCTTTTTTTTCCCCAGACTCCTAAAAGCATTCGGCACAGCCTCCTTGGAAATGGTCTGTGAATGTCTTTCCTATCCACACAAATCACTTCCCTCCATCAGTTCTGTAGCACTTCACCTTCCCAACAGATTTAACTCCTGCCATCCCTGACCGCCGAGATGAATTTAAATTTATTGCCCTTTTCTCCCTCCTGCTCATCTTTTTATTGCCTAAAAACAGCCAGTTCTATCACATTCCTTGTTTCCCCCCTTTCCTCACCCAGCTGTCCTAAGGGAAACCACGCAGCAGCTCCATGATTAACCCTTCTCCAGGTTCAGAACATCCCAACTCTTCGGTTCAGCCTGGGAGCCAACACCTGCCCCAAGAGCTGTCAGTGAGGAAGCCCCTCTGAATGAATTATAAATGTGCAAGGAACTCTGGAGAACACCCCTGTAATCCTGCCCCACGTTCCACCACACGGCATCAGCAATTCCAGACCGGAATTCCAGCATTTGGTTGCTGCTTGGATGCAAAACACTTCATTTCTTTTGACCTGCACATTTTGGCACTTCCACTCTGCCTCACGTGAGACGGAGAGGAGCCATTCAGAAGTGACAATATTTACTGTCACCCTTGAAACACACAAATACACTCACGGATATATCTGTATACACTCATACGTATTTTTTCTCCTCCTTCCTGGATCCCACCTGTGGGTGCACGGCCACAAAGCCCCCCCCTTGCTTGTTGTGCAGAAATGAGATGGTGATAATGGAAATAAGGGCTTAAAATAGCAAATTTCCCTTCAGCACTCGAGTGCTGTTTGTTTGTGGCTGCGATTCCAGCAGCCCATGTTCACACACATCGCCCTGACCTACTTTCAGCTTTCCCAATCCCGTGGCAGAGGCAGCGAGCTCACAGGAGCAATCAGAAGCAGTCAGGAGAAATCTCTCTGCCACGTTTGTAATAGAGTTTTATGGCCATTAATTCCAGCTAGTGTCAAACTAATGACACGAGGGACATCAAAGCATGAAGGCATTTACATAATACCAGAAGAATCTACAATTCTATTACTGTTTATTCAGGCAGCTTCTGCTTGAGAATGAGGGAGATGACACGCTGTCTGTGCTCTTTTGAAATCATTCTAATTTACAGCCCTGCAGAAAGGCAGCCAGGTTTCTAGGAATTCTTTAATTCCTCACTAAGGAGTTTCTGATGTTCTGAAATAAACCCTGCCAATTTGATTTTCCTCTGGAAATCTAACAAATAAAGTGCTTTTATTCCTGTGGACGAGCCCTGAGAGGCCGAACCCGGCGTCTGAGGGAGCAGCTCACCTCAAAGCAGGGCTGCTCCGGGGGAGCTCCCACCCAACCACCACGGACACGGGATGTACGGAAAAGAAACCGTGGATTGTTCCTCAGATCCATGCTCTGGTGCTGAACTGTCTCACCCAGATGGAGCTGCCAGAGCGGGGCCGGGAGCTGCGGCAGAGCCACGGCGGTGCCGCGGTTTGACGGTGACGCGAGCGGACGTTTCCAGGGTTCTGGGAGACGTTCCCGGCCCCAGCACTGAACACCCTGCAGGGCACGGCTCAGCCAGCCCAGACGAGTCCCCCGGCTCGGGCTGGCGTTGGGAAAAGCACAGCAGAGCACACCAAGCGTGACCTTCAAACCCAGCCAGACCCTGCCCTGCACCCCGGGCAGGGACGAGGAGGTGCCACCGACACCGCTGGGAGAGGGTCTGGTCACAGGTCAGCTGTGGGTGACTCCAAAGTCCACCAACAAGGGACAAAATCCTCAATCCCCGCCCTCCAGGTCCCTCTGGGGGTATGGTTTGAATTTGGAATTCACCACCAAAAAGACGAGCATTGAGAACAAAACCCTGGAATGGTTTGGGTGGGAAGGGACCTCAAGGATCATCCAGTGCCACCCCTGCCATGGGCAGGGACACCTTCCACTGTCCCAGGCTGCTCCAAGCTCCCTCCAGCCTGGCCTTGGGCACTGCCAGGGATCCAGGGACAGCCACAGCTGCTCTGGGAATTCCAGCCCAGCCCCTCCCCACCCTCCCAGCCAGGAATTCCTTCCCAAGATCCCATCCATCCCTGCCCTCTGGCAGTGGGAAGCCATTCCCTGTGTCCTGTCCCTCCAGCCCTTGTCCCCAGTCCCTCTCCAGCTCTCCTGGAGCCCCTTTAGGCACTGCTGAACTTGCTCTTGCTCTGGTTGTCCTCAGTTCACGGAGGTTTAATGCTGAAACCTCCTGACTTTGGCAGGACTGGAGACACTCCTGAGACAGAAAAGCAGCACAAGACTCAGGAGGTAAAAAATGGATGTGAACGCTGTGACCAGCAGTTCTAAAATCACCACGAGACACACAACTGCCAGTTGAAACCACTCAATAGCTCATTTATATAAATATATATATAAAAATATAAATATATATATTTTTTTTTAATGTGTTCTTAGCTGAAAGTCTGCCCAGGGAAATCTCATCTTCCTCAGATCTCAGCTACAAAATGGGGCAACTCTAATTTGGATCTTTCCATGATTATCAGGTTCCCATTCATATTGAATGTGAGACTGTCTCTGGTAGAATACAGAGCTGCACTAAACTACCTGAAACTTCCAGGGATACACATAAAATTGCAGATTTTTTTCTTTTTTTTTTTTTTAAGCAGAGTCAGTAATTTTGGTTGTGACACTGAGACATGGAGCCCCTAAAATCTTGCAAAACTGCCCGTGAGTGACGTTTTGAAAGAGAAGCTGCTGGCATCACTGGGAAACAGGAGAGCGTTAACGTAGGAGATGGAACATCACAGATTTTCCAGACAAACCATGGAAGGCTTGACGAAGCTGAAAGCAAAGTATTTTTATCTGTAGCCAGGGGAAATGTTAGGGGAAGTGGAGACACAAGGAAATGACACAAAGGTAAATAAAGAGTTGGCTAAGTGACAAGTGGCGAGGCAATGTCAAAAGGGGAATTCTCTTCCTGGAGGAACATAACCAGCTATTAGAGTGTGAAGATCGGGAAGCCAAAATGACCCTCGCTTAATGTTTTCATTTTTAATCTTAGAAATCAAAAACTTCTGATGGAATGAAGTTAAAAGCATCTTTTCTGAGAGAAAATATTCTGCCTGCACATCTCAGGACCCAACTGGGCAGCCCAGCTTCTGCTACCTGCACGTGCTGCAGGTACAGATCAGATGCTGCTGCCCCGTGATCAGAAGCACCCTGGAGTTCCATGACCCCTGGGTTTCCCTTCCAACCCAGGATATCCCGATTTTACGACTTCTCTCGGCAGATTTCATTCCCCAGCCCAGCACGGGGATAGGAGATTTGGAAGCACAAAAAGCTGGGCCCCAATTAAGGCAGAATCGGTGGCATCCTATCAAGAGCCAGACACCTCCATCCCTTCTCCTGTGCCAAATCCCATTAACAGGGAATGTCACAGAGCCTCTGCAGCCCGGCCCACGTTGTTCTGCAGGCAAACACCGCCACTCCCCCAGCCCTGCTGCTCCCACTGCCCCTGTGTCGGGTTGGGAAGCAACAATTTAATGGCTGGCTCAGGAAACCTGAGTTCTCCCCCCAGCCTTCCCACAAACTCACCACGAGCACCACTAACTCCCAGTCCTCCCCCTGGAGCTGGCAAGCAGCCATCTAACACGGCAAGCTTTGGTCTGCACAGGTAAAAAGGGACTCCAGAAGAAGGAAATGTTGTTTTTCAGTCCTTCGGTCATCTCTGAGGGAACTCCCAACCCTCTGAAAGCCAAGGCACTGCTGAATCCCCAGCAGTTCAGGAAGAACAAGGAAAGACAGCGAGTTTGGCCAGAGTCTGTTTTTTCAGGAAGCCAGACCAACCTGAGGGCATGGAAAACACAACTTCACAGAACCACAGAACATCCTCCTGAGTTGGAAGGGACCCATGGGGGTCATCAAAGGCCAACTCCTGGCCCTGCACAGGTTGAACTTGTCACAGAGAACCACAGGAAATTCTCTTTGAGAAGAGACAGATCAAACCTCCACAGCCCCACAACTCCCTGACAGGAGGGGGCAGCCGGGGGGGTCGGGCTCTGCTCCCAGGGAACAGGGACAGGAGGAGAGGAAGTGGCATCAGGCTGGGCCAGGTTGGACACCAGCAGGAATTTCCCCATGGAAAGGGTGCTCAGGCCTTGGCAGGGGCTGCCCAGGGAGGTTTGGAGTCCCCATCCCTGGAGGTGCCCAAGGAAGGGCTGGAGGTGGCACTCAGGGCTGGGGACAAGGTGGGCACTGGGCACAGCTGGGACTCAATAACCTGGGGGCTCTTTTCCAACCTCGACAACGCCACGATTCAGTCAGACGCAGTGTGCTCTCAGTGAAAGGAAGAAGGTTAAACAGCATCATAAGTTACGTGACAGAACAAAACCAAACATCCCTCCCAGACATTTTTTGGGGGGTGGTGAACTGTGTTTTGCTCATGCCCTGCAGTCTCCTGTCACTTCTGTGCCTTGCCAAGTCACTTCTAATTCCAGAGGTGCCTCCAGCATCGGTTGTCCACAGAAACATCCACTGCCCTAAAGTTCCAGAACTGCTCCCAAGGGAGCTGTTAATCCTGCACCACTTAGCAGGCATTGATTAATGCCAAGAGAAACAGGGATCCTGCCTGGTCACCTCCAGGAAGGAGCTTCTTTTGCCTTCCACTGCTGCCAAAATCAAGGGACAGGCTTATGGGAAAAGCCTCATCCTCCAACACACAGAAATCGTGATCCCACCTCGACTGGTGCAGCAGGAACGAGCAGCTGCTTGTGAGGAGGGACCAGCTCTGCCACACTGAGGTGAGCCTTTACCCACCAAACAGGAAAGAGGAGCACGTGCTTAGAAAAACCACCCAGCACAGCATTTCCCACTTCCAAGGGCAGGCTGAGCCGGGCTTGCAGCGTTGTCCCGCGGGAGAGGAGACTGCTCCAAAGGGACCAGGCACAGCTCCCTGGGCCAGGAGAGGATGAGGATCCTGAGCATCCCCCACACATTATTTCAGAGTTGTATAACTCCAGAAAGCAGCAAAGCTTTCCTGCTCTGATAGCGATTCAGCAGGAATTCAGGAAGGTTTTATGCCACGCTTGCCAAAATCTGGAGTGTTTCAGACACGCCAACTCCACACAGGGTGTACTCGGTATTTCACGGGTCAGAGCTGGGAATCAGCTGCAGAAACTGCACCAAAATAGCAGCCAAAAGGGGAGATTGCTGCTGAGGATATCTATAATTTATATTTCGGGGACCTGCTCATGCAGGACTAAGAGAGCTGAATTTGTTCAGACCCTTTCCAGGGAGAGCAGTTCTGTGGGGTTTAATAAGGAGGCACCACAGCCTTGCTCAGCATTTCAGAGTTTCCCTTTGCTCAGCAACTCAAAAGCTGCCCTTGCTCCGAGGTGTACATTTGCTCTCAGTCCCAACCACCAAAGAGCTCATGAGCAGCCTCACTGTATCCAATACGTTCCTTAACTATGACATTTTCTCTTTCCAAAAAAAGGTCCCAATAATCCAAGATTACCCCGGTACCAACCCACCCCGCAATGAGAACGCTCGAGAACAACAGCTGGGGTGCAGCTAGAAAAGATAAAATGCACAATATAATCAGCCTTACCCTATTTGCAGTGATGGGACTGAACTGGAAGAAGATTAAAGAGCTCAGGCCTCCGAGGGAGCCACAAGCAGAGCCAGGATTAGGGAAGTTTCCTGTCCCCAGGTTCAGATTTAGCCTCTGTCACACGACCTCTCAAAGCCACTCTGCCATCCCAGCACACGACTCTTCCCGAAGGTTTTGTAAGCAGGATAAACCCCCACTAAATCCGTTCTTACAAGCAGAACCCCAGGTTTAGACGAGGAATAAAAGGTGGGGAAGGAAAGTTGAAAAGGGAGAGCCCAGCCTGGAGCAGCACTCCAGGCACAACCCCACCTTCCTGAGGGTCCTGCCGCGGAGCGGTTCCGCCGGAGCTCCCGCTGGGAATGGGATCCAGCAGCTCCCAAACCCTCCTCCCCACCCCTGCAGACGGGAGACGACTGAGCCACTGCAGAGTTCATTCCCTGCTGTTCCGTGCTGTCAGCCCAGGAGCTGATCCCTGCAGCTCGGCCCTCCAAGGCAAATATTTACCCAAGAGCTCAAGTGTCAGAGATTAAATCCTGTTGTGAAGCCAAGCAATGAACCCCACCTAGAGAAAAGGTGATGATAAAGTGTTTAGGCTAAGCTTAATTTTCTGTGTCTTTTACAGTGCTGCTGTTTATTTTCCTTTGACAGCTGAAATTCCCTAGGTTTAATCTGAAGGATCGCTGCAAAGACTCCGCAGCGCTACCGGAATAAGCAAGGGAATAAACATGATGTTGTTTTAAGCATGGAAGAAGGGGGGAGAAAAAAAGTGTCTTTTTAAGCTGCAGCTAAGTTCCAGAGAGACAAATTAAAGGCAAATTGGGTAATGTAAGTGCAGGATAACAGCAGCGAGGGTCAGTTAGCCCCACTTGTCCGCAGCACTGAGACTCTGTCTCTCTTCTACCTGCCTCAAAACCTCCTGAAAACACCCGGAGTTTTAAAAGGCTGCCTCATTACGTGCCCAGAAACACTGCAGTTCTGCAGAAACACAGTTCTGAGAAATGACAGGCTGATTCTGTGTAAAGGCTGACAAGCTCAAGGGCTGGGCAGAGAAAAGGGTGCACATTTTCCAGGAGGTCTCAGCCTGCACAGTTCAGCAGCACCTCCCCAAAGCAGGGGGTTTAAGTGCACTAACAACATCTTAAATCCAAGGTACAAGCTCCAAAGTTCATGGCTTGAATATTTTAAGTCCCAGCTACTTGCTGAGGAAATTCAAGCCTTGGAGGACCCCATTAATTCACCCAGCTGTCAGATCCTTGCTAGAACAACTCCTGAGCACGCTGCAAAACAGAAAGGGTTTGTATTCCCAGTTTTTAAACCTCACTAAGCCTCCCTGTTAAGCTTTTAATAGACTTCTCAACATATGTATGACTTCATTATAATCCTTTTAACTTCCTATTCAATGAGCCAAGCCAGGGACATCCCACCTCTGAAGCAAAGTCTGAAACAAAAAGTGAAAAGCCAAGCAGCAGGTTGGTGGGGAAGCACCATCCAAGAGAGACACAGCACCAAAACAGCATTTTGTACCCAGAAAAGGTCTCTGCTTTTCCCTGCAGCCATCAGAGGAGCTCCCAGTGCACTCCCAGGGCTGGGGCAGGTCCAACTCTCACTGTCCGTCCTGCGGGGCAGCCCTGTGGGACCCACGGTGACACTGGGACAGCGCAGTGCTGGCTTCCCGAAAAACCGGCATCCTACCTCCCCGCTTCTCCCCTCATCCCAGAGCTCTGTTTCCCCACACCACACCACCACCAAGATCACAGAATTCCAGGATGGCTTGGGTTGGAAAGGATCTTGCCTGCCACGGGCAGGGATACCCTCCACTATCCCAGGTGCTCCAAGCTCCATCCAACCTGGCCATCCAAACTTCCCATTCCATCCTGAGCCTGGCAGGAGCTGCAGGGCAGTCCCGCTGTCCCCAGGGACACGGAGAATTCCCTGCAGCACTTTCCTCCAGCAGCAGCTCGCTCCACAACAGCCTAAGCTGCTCTGACACAAGCAGGACTTGGGCCCAGCAGAGAAGCTCCCTGAGCGTGTCCCTCACCATACGGGAAAGCAGCAGGGTGGCTCACGGCACGGCAGGAGGAACTTTGGGATGGCACCAGCGCTCCCAGCCAGCCAGCCCAGCGTTCAGCTGCTTTACACTGCCTTTCCCTCAGGCAGCAGAAACAAGGAATCGGAATTCATGGATGGGTTGGGTGGGAAGAGACCTTAAGGATCATCCAGTGCCACCCCTGCCATGGGCAGGGACACCTCCCACTGTCCCAGGCTGCTCCAAGCCCCATCCAGCCTGGCCTTGAACACTGCCAGGGATCCGGGGGCAGCCACGGCTTCTCTCTGGGCACCCTGTCTGTTACATTCCCAGTGTTTATCAGCACTTCAACACCTGGGAAGTTTCTTTACGCTCTTTGAACAGCTCAGGAGTAGCTCAGGAGCTGAGATTGTGCAGCTGCTGAGCTCCTGAGCTGTAGGAAGCCACAAATTCCTCATCTGAAAGAGCACCAGGACCTGCAGAAAAAAACCCTCATCCCCCACATCCCTCCAGGAGCCGAGGAAGCTCCACATTCCCTGGAAGGGAGGGGGTCTCTGTTCCCCCAAGGTCCTCACTGGGGCCAGGGACAGAGATGCCCTGGCTGTCACATCACCTTCCCCATCCACCTGCCCCCAAAAACAACCACCCCAAAGCTCAGGGAGACTCACACCCAGAGTCTGAGTCACGGAGGAACTCAGCAAAGCTGCTGAATTATTCACTCGGCTGCTGTTTTTAGACTGGAGCCACGGGAAACGTGAACTCCCTGGCAGTGAGCATGGCTGGATGCAGCCCCATCTGAGGAGCATAAAAAGCTCTGCCTGAAGCCCAGGAAGGATAAAAGCCTCTGTAAATAAAAACTTGCACCAAGAGGGAAATACACAGGCAGGTGAAAGAGGAAAGCCAGTAGAAAAGCGTTAATTAGAAGGGCACACCTCTAAGTGTCCCATTCACCAACTGCTACACAGAATAAACAGATTTTGGGATGGTTTCGTCAGGATTTTTGATGTTTTTCTCCCCCAAATCCTTCTCCTCAGGGCTCTCCATCCCTTCATCCCCAGCCTGTTTGTGCCTGGGGTTGCCCCAGCCCAGGTGCAGGACCTTGCCCTTGGCCGTGTTGAACCTCCTGAGGCTGGCACAGTCCCGCCTCTCCAGCCTGGCCAGGTCCCTGTGGATGCCCCATCCCTGCCCTCAGGCGTGTGACAGCACCCGGAGCTCGGTGTCACCAGCAAACTGCCCAGGGTGCCCCCGTGCCACTGCCCCTGTCCCTGACAGTGACGCTGGACAGTGCTGGTCCCACCCCTGACCCCTGAGCACCCCACTGGTCACTGCTCTGCACTCGGACATCCAGCAGTGACCACGACTCTGAGTGTGACCACCCAGCCCCCTCCTTATCCCCCGAGTGCTCCACCCAGGAAATCCCTGTCTCTCCAGCCTGGAGACGAGGATGTCGTGTGGGACAGAGTCAAACACTTCGCACAACATCCTTGTCCTTGAGGGATGGGTTTTCCAGCCTCTGTCCAGGCAGCAGGGGATTCCAGTTCCAGCCATTTCCCCCTTCCAGCGCCGCCACCGGAGCAGCTGATCCAGCACATTCCCTGCAGGAATCAGCCCCGCACAGGCAGCAGGACCCCGGAGATTCTCAGCACAGGACAACTCGGGAGGGGTTAGTTTGAGACGTTTATTAGGGAGATTTATTCCACAGCAGTTACAGCTTCACATCGTACAGAGCACTGGAGTCGGCAATTCAGCATCAGGAGTGACAACAGACAGGTGTGCAAGCACAGGGAAGTTAGAGCACAGAAAAGGCACAGCACCAGCTCCAAGGGCCGGAGGAAGGGGTGGGTGACAGGAAATCTGAGCAGAGGAACACTCCTGGTGGCTCCCTGCTCATGGGCCTGCACAGGGACACACACACCCCCTGCACCGAGCTCTCAGCAGGACACACCGATGTTCTCCAGGAGGGACAGAAGATCCAACGCTCTGCACAGACCCTCCCCATTCCCTACATCCCCCTGGATCCACCCCGGGGACAGGCACCTCCCGCTCCCGCCCCGGCACATCCCAGAGCTCGGGGTTGGTCCTGTAGGAAGAACCACCCCAGCCCCACAAAAAACCAGCTCCCCTCCGCCTACAGCTCAGCCTCACACCAGCACAGCCGATGGCACTTCAAATAAACAGGGACACACACATGGGTTGACAATATGGGCGTGCAAAGGGATGAGTGATCCATGTTTGCAGCGGGGACAGCGAAACCCTGGGGCTGGAGGAGCTGCCCCTGCTCTGCCCGAGGCTCCGCTGAGCCCATCCAGCCCCATCCCACTGACTGGGGCTCCAGCTGTTCCCAAACTCCTCTGCCCAGCTCACTTTGGCCCCAAGTCCCTCTAGCCAGACTTTAAAGCTTTGTTGCATTTCAGTATAAAATAAAATAAAATAAAGCATCTGTGGGACTGGGCAAAGTCTCATATTCAGGTATCCTGAAACCTTCTATAATTCAATCTGGAAACACCTCTCCGCCCCATATTAATTATTCTCTATTTCTAGGGCACAGAGTTAAGCCCACTTAAGGCAAAAGGTGAGAAAGAACAACTGAGGAGCCAAGCCAAAGTGATGCTGCCTTGCCCCAAAATCACATTTAAAAAAAAAAAACAGCTATGGAAAGGTCTTTGAAAAGAAAGCCAAGAATGCAAGAAATCTCCTTTTATGGCCCCAGACACCAAAAACCCAAAGGAAAGCACAACACGAAGGACTCACAGGTTGGACTCCATCTCAGAGGTCCTTCCCAGCCTGAATGATGCCGTGAACTGCGCGGGGGCTCGGCCAGGCTGGCACACGGCACTGGGAAGGAAGCAAGAGCCCGGTCCGGGGAGCTGGGAGCCGCCAGGAGATGGAGTTTTCCCAGAAACAACAACCACGGACCCGGGAGGAGAAGGCACCGGGGTAACTCGCTGGGAACTGGCACCACAAGGAGGTCAGCTCCTAACGAGGCCTCGAGCGGGGCACAAAGGGATAAATCTGGCACCGAACCGGGGGAGAGCGGCGCCAGGTCCTGCTGCACATCGGTGCCCGGGCCGGGACTCAGCGCTGGCACTGCCACCCCCCGTGGGGAGCATCTGAGGCCTCGCTTGGGAATAAAGGACAAAGCAAGGCTGGACGGGTCTGTCTGAGGGAGATGCCCAAAGCAGCCCCTCTGGTGGCATTCCAGGTGGGATACGCCTCCCGTGAACGCTGGGTGCAGCAGGGACCTAGCAGTGGGCACCAGCAGGGTACCGGGGCTGGGCAGCTGCCAGCTACTCCCCTCACAAGAAGGAAAATCCCATTTTTAGGCAAGTGAAGCTCTTAGCAGGCTCGTTTTGGGCAGTTCAGCCTCAGGCTGGATTTGGGTTCAACTAAATCCTTTCCATCAGGCCAAGTATCCTGAGCTACACAACACAATTCTCACGCAGAGCATTCCCTCACCTCCCAGAGCCCAGGCTGAGCCTGTCCCAGGTAAAATACTGCTCTGTCTCTCGAATGATTTCCTCCCTTCACGTCTGTTTCATCTGCTGATGGAGAAATGAGCACGTTTGTCTTTGGAAAGCTTTGCACCTCCATGGAGCCAGAGGGAATCCCACTGGACCGGCCCCTGTAGCTGCTTTAGGTTAAAACAGGCATGGTCCTTCTGGGGTTGCTGGAAATTGTCAGGATTATTTCAGTTCAGTTTCACAACTCGGTCCTCTTGTTTCCCTCAGTTTTAGCAGGGACAGATTATTTCTTATGGCAGGGAAGGTTCCATCCAAGGCTGTCATTCCCCAAAGGAAGCCAGAGGTGTGAAGTTAAAAAAAGGCAATTTCCTTTCTTACTGCCAAGGTTTTTGGGAAGGAGTATGACAGCAAAGCCACTCCTAAGGCTTCGGGTTAGGAATTTTGGATTTTGGGGCTGGCTGTTTTCCTTCACACTCCCAGTTATGGCAAGTGCTTGGACCCCAAAATCTACCCCTCAGACACCAGAGGTGATCCACCTGCACCTCAGGAAACCTGGTTTTCCCTAATCTGTTTCTCAAGTCTACAAAGTGCTGAAATGATCTGAGCCCACCCGTTTGGAAGAAAAGAGCATTATTACAGATCAGAACCTCACGTGAGAGGCTTTAAAGCAGCAGGGACCAAGGCAGGCACTCTAAAAGGCTGTGGTGAGTGTGGGGAGAAGGGAAAGGGAGCTGCAGTCATGGTGGACCCATCCCCTATGGAAGCACAACTGGAAATGTCAAACCTTCTCTTACTGAGCACCATGAAAACGGAGAGAAATTAAATTTAAAGGTGATCAGACAGAAAATGGAGCTGTGGACGTGATGTCAAACCAGCGGCACAGTGCAGTTCAGAACCGGGGTGCACTTCCGTGCTTACACAGAGAGAGGAAGGTTTCAACAAGCACTGCAGAGCACAGGGAGGAGGAGCAGGACGGAGCCACCCTTTGGCTTCTTCTACAGCCAAGTCCAAGGAGGTAAAGCAAGAGCTCTGTAAAATGCTGCAGATTTTAGAAGTGTAATGGCAGGTAGAAAAGGACACTGGTCTCGTGTCAGTGGCAGCCCCAGTGTTAGGAGACAGTCTAGGCTTCTAGGAGGAGAAAATAGAAGAGAGGAAAAGAAGTAGGAGAGGGAAAGGGGATGGGGAAGGGGGCAAGAGAGCGCAAGTCATTAGTAAACATCACCATCGAGGCAGCACGGCACAACAAGCAACACATTAGTGCAGCCAGGAGATTTGCCACAAGCCAGGTCACAGACACACCCCGGAGCTCTGCTCTAGGAGCACCTGCAGATGTGTCACGGGTCACCACGCGCAGCCACGTGCCACACCGGGCCGGGCCACGGCACCGTCAGCGACAGGCACGGGGAGCAGCACCTCAGGGTGCAGCTCGCAAGCACAATTTGCACTGAAAACAAAGTGTTTCTGTGACCCAGCCTCGGGTGGCAGAATTCCCAGCGGGCTGGCTGGAGGGAAAGCCCAGCTAGGGGAAGTATCAGCATCCAGCAGGGATACTTCCCTAGGGAACTTCTTGCCTGCCAGCAAGAGCATGAACAGCATCTTGGGCAAGAGGCATCCAGATCAAACCATGTGATCATCCTTGACGGATTTCTTTCCAGAAATTTGGTTTGGTTTCATTTTTAAATATATATTTCCTTTGAACTCTAGGCAAATATCCTGCAATAAGGAGTTGCAAACTGAAAATTACACATGTATTTTTGGTTTTAAACCCACTCCCTAACCTTTGCCTCGTGGAGGTGAGCAGTGAGTTGCCTCCCCCAGCACCTCCTCCCAGCAGGGATTGCAAACCACCTCTGAATTCCCTGTTCCCTTGCTGGCTCACGGAGCTGCACCGGCCGTGCATCCCCGGGAACGCTGCTCCAGCCGCTCCATTTCTCCTTTTAAGGAAGAACAGGATCAGCAGCGAGCCTTCCAGGGGATGTGCCGAGCACCCAAAGCCAGAGCTCCCCTCTGCAGCTCTCCAGCTCCCAAAAACAAAGCCCACAGGGCCGGGCAGCAGCGGCCACGTCGGGCTCAGCGCTGCCAAGGACTGAGCCCCTCGCAGGAGCTGCCGGGGTTCTCCCTGCCCGAAATCCTGGCCTAAACACAGCCCTGCCAGAATGGCAATAACCCAACATCTGACGGGGGCTTTACCCCCGAGCTGGAGAGGTTTGGGTCCCTGCCCTCTGCTGCACTGAGGGTGTCTGGGAGCGGGCACTGCTGCCCGGGCTGCCAAGGAGTGCCAGGAGCTCAGCCCTGACTAACCCCGACCTCTGCAGACACACCCCACACGGCTGCAGATAATGCTGCGTGTCATAAAACCACATCAGTCATCACCCTGGTTCATCTGATGAGTGAAGAAAACCATCCAGCAGCGCTTCCTGCGCTCCGGCCCCGAGAGAGACACATTCGGATTTGCAAATAGCTGAACTACCACTTTTCCTTGGAGTCTGTTTCAGAATCACCTTAAACCCCACTCTGCTGTTTAAAGCTCTCTCTGTGGCTTTTAACACTGGTTTTTGTAGCAAAGAGCTGGTTTGCTTGAGCATCACCTTCCTCAGTCCTCTCCTGGCTGCTCCATTTCTCTGCACTGGGCTCACATTCCACATCCCTAAGAACCATTTCAGCCTTCAGACACAGGGAACAGATCCTGCTGGAAACAAATACCCCAAAACTGCACGTGGTTTGGAGCCAGGGATCCGGGCCTTAGGCAGCAGCACCTCTTAAACGTGGAACCAGGCACTGCTCAAGGCCATCCCCTGGTCCAGGTGCTCCCACACCTCTGAAACCCCTCCAGTGCCTGATGGAAATTCAGCATTTCTCCCTTCTCTCCCATGGAGAACCAGGGATATTGCAAGTATTCCACAAGGAAGGGGGTAGGGGAAAGAGGCCATGAAGGAATTGTGTCATATAAATCTTCTGTCACTCTGGCAAACCTAATTAACTTGATGGCCACGGCTCCTCATCCTGACACGCTGCTCTGCCACTTTGATGTCACTTGTAGACAGATTTGAGCAAGAGAAAAAAAATCAACTCTACCTCACAAAGAGGGAACGTATTAATAAATTAAAAAGCCCCAGACACATAAAAGTATCTTTGATCAAAGTTGTTAACATTTAGTGTGAAGAGTTAAACCTCCACAAAGCAAGAGTGAAGCAAATAACAAAGATTTTTTTTAAACATAAGCAAGAAGTTCAATACAAAAATCCCGATGCCTTTAATTATTCAGACCATAAATCTGATTTTATTTCTATCTCCTTTAGTTATAAGTATTAAAAAAGAGGGAGGAAATATCCTTAGGAAGGTTCAGAAGCGTTCTTAATTTCAGTTTATACTAAATTAGAAAGGATGCACAACTTCCTTTTGACCGGATTTCCAACGACAAATGAAGCACAAAGATCAATTTTTCTATTCCCATCCTCACTAAGGACATGAAACTCGCTCACTCTCTAAACCAAACTCTAAAATCCTAAAGAGAATCACAGCAAAGAGGTGTTTTAATTCATCCCCATCTCCCAAATGTTCATCATTATTTCCTGAACTGGTTTTTGCCTTGGGGCTGCACCTATGGATTACGAGGGATGATAATCTCAGCAATGATCTGGAGCTGGAGATCATCACAAGGGAGGCCAAACAAAGTCCTTACCCCTGACAACTGACTCTGGAATATTCCATCCTCAAGAAAAGACAGGTCCCACAGCCAAAGTCCTCCTGACAGAAGGGAACAGATGGGCTGGAATTTGGTAGGAACCCCAATTCCCAGTCAGAAAGCCTCAAGGGGAAGGGAAGCAGCATTCACCTTCAACCCTGACTAAGAGAAGACCAACCTCAGCACTTCAGCCTGACTGGAAAGGTCAATTCCTTTCCAGGTTCTGCACAAGTCTGAAACATTGATCCAGTTCCACCATGAGCTTCTGGCAGTCAGAACTATCCTGATGCTATGGAAAAAGGTTCCAAAGGCTCGATGTCACCTGTGCCACTGCTGGAGCAGGTGTGGGGACACGTCCATGGAAGGGGAGGTTGGGGTGGAAGGACACAGCTGGGTCATGGCAGTGAATAAAAACTGCTCCAAAGGATGGGGGACGTGGGAAAACAGCACTGTGGGTCTCAGGGAGCAGGGGAAGTCACAGGGCAGGGGGCAGTTCACCTGTGGATATTATGGACGCTTTACAAAGCCATTTTTGTCAGCTGCCTTCCCAGCACTGACCATGGATAAAGAACAGGACATCAGAACAAGGTTTTATCCAAAGAAGCCGTTTAAACTCCAAAGAAAAGGAAGCTCTACTCTGTTGCAAATTCTTTGAAAAGCTCATTAAACCCAACCCCAACCCCCTAGGAGGAGTGAGGACCCCAAAGCAGAGGCATTTGGCCCCGGTGCAGCTTTGCTGCTCAGGAACAAACAGGGCAGGCTGCGTTCCCTGGCACGCGGCACGTACCTGTGCGATGGTCCTGCAGCCCATGGTCTCCGTTCTCCACCACCATCGGCCCAGAAGCTGAAGAATCTGCAAGAAATCAAAAGAAGGGTTAATACTGGATGGAATTAATCTTAATCCAGACCTTAAAAACAATACCGTGAAATCGTAGAATCATTGGGGTTGGAAAAGAGCTCCAAGCTTTGAGCGATTCCCACCTGATCACCCAGGTGGTGATCCTAAAACTAACAAAAGAATGATCAATTCCAGCCTTGAGAGCACACTCACAGAATCCCAGGATCACTGAGGTTGGGAAAACCCTCTGGGATCATCGAGTCCAGCCTGTGCCTGATGCCCACCTTGTCCCCAGCCCAGAGCACCGAGTGCCACCTCCAGTCATCCCTTGGACACTTCCAGGGATGGGGACTCCAAACCTCCCTGGGCAGCCCCTGCCAAGGCCTGAGCACCCTTTCCAGGGAGAAATTCCTCCTGAAACACAATACATTGCTAAAGCAGGGATCAGGGGAGATTTAAGGAGGGTGGTCAGGGTGGAAGATCACCAATTCCAAAAACCAGCACAGAAAACTCTCATCGCTGTGAGGTTTAGTCCATCTTGTTCTGCCATTGCCAGCTGAAATTTTAACCAGCACCAGGATTTACACACTGAGCTCGGGAAACCTGGCAGCAGTGCACAGGGCAGAACAGAAGCTGCAGGAGGGTCCATTTGGATTAGATAAAAGAGGAAGTTTTTTACAATGAGGGCAGGGAGGCCCCGGCACAGGGTGCCCAGAGCAGCTGTGGCTGCCCCTGGATCCCTGGCAGTGGCCAAGGCCAGGCTGGACATTGGGGCTGGGAGCAGCCTGGGACAGTGGGAGGTGTCCCTGCCTGTGGACAGATGGGCACTGGATGATCCTCAAAGGTTCCTTCCAACCCAAACCAGTCTGGATTCTGTGACTTTATGACCCCAAGCAGTTCTAGTGAAGCAGAACAAGCAGCACCAGCTCCGACAGCAGCTCCTCCCCAGGCCCTCTGTTCTGCTGACAGTGAGGAAATGCTCGTTTTATAAATAATAAAAGTCTCTCCCGAAGAGACACACACTCAGTCACCTGGAGCTGCTGCTGGCCCTTCCTCAGCCCCAGTTTTGTAACAGAACCACGTTGCCAGGGTCCCTCAGACACAGCACTTCAGGGCTGAATCCAGCCCTCAGCGAAGCAAAAGGAAAAGTCTTTCCAGCTGCATCAGTGGCTCATCCTGATGTTTCACAAAAATTCCACATGAACTTGCCAGTTTACAGACAAACACACACCTACACCCTCCTGGAGGAGCTGGAGATACTGCAGGGATCCCTGGGCCTGCTCCCCAGCAGTCCCACACACCAGCTCCTGCTGCCAGGCTTCGCAAGGGCTGGTGTCTGCTGGAGCACGGGAATGGTCTGAAGCAGGAACTGGGGGAGGTCCTGGCAGTGCCTGCATTCCCTGAGCAGGTCAGGCAGGGAGAAATCGGGGTCAGGGTGGTTTACACAACCCTGAGTCACAGCTGCCCAAAGGTACACGAGGAGTAACGGGGTCTTGCAACGAGATCCCTGAGGAATTCCGTGCAGGAGCTGCACAGGTCCTGCTGAACCCCCCAGGTCACAGTGAGGGAGCTCAGCCCCGCTGCAGGAGCTGCACAGGTCCTGCTGAACCCCCCAGGTCACAGTGAGGGAGCTCAGCCCAGCTGCAAGAGCTGCACGGGTCCTGCTGAACCCCCCAGGTCACAGTGAGGGAGCTCAGCCCAGCTGCAGGAGCTGCACAGGTCCTGCTGAACCCCCCAGGTCACAGTGAGGGAGCTCAGCCCAGCTGCAGGAGCTGCACAGGTCCTGCTGAACCCCCCAGGTCACAGTGAGGGAGCTCAGCCCAGCTGCAGGAGCCAGGAGTTTTCTCAGGTCCTGTAGAATCATGGAATCTGCTGAGCGGGAAGGAACCCACAAGGATCATCCAGGTCCAACTCCTGGCCCTGCAGAGGACAGCCCCACGACTCCCCCCACGATCACATCCTGCTTTCATTTCATTCAGAGCTGCTCCTTACACCTTGCACAGGCAACAGAGCTGCTGGGATGTTTCATAGCCTGGTCCTGATGTTCTGGACATCAGGAGGAATTCCTTCCTGGAAAGGGTGCTCAGGCCTTGGCAGGGGCTGCCCAGGGAGGTTTGGAGTCCCCATCCCTGGAGGTGTCCCAGGAATTCCTGGAGGTGGCACTCAGAGCTCTGGGCTGGGGACAAGGTGGGCATCGGGCACAGCCTGGAATCCATGGGCTGGGAGGGCTTTTCCAGCCTCAGTGACTCTGATGCCACCACCATTCCTGATGCATTAAACCAGGACTCGACCAAAAAAGTGGCTGAACCTCTCCAAAGGAGCAGAAGGATCAGAAATGCCACGGCTCTCCTTGGGCCCTTCCTGGGAAGGACAGAGAGCAGGTGAAATGGTTCCCGTCACAGTTTTAGCCTTTTGTGAAGACAAGCTTCCACAAAAATCAGGTCAAATCACACCAACCCCAGCCAGCACGAGTGGCTGTTATTTTTAAGTCTCTGAAGGTCAGTGCCTTTGGAGCAGATCAATCTGAGTTTGGTTTGCTGCAGCCCCAGCGTGAAAGCGCCCAGCAACCTGCCCAGGGCTGCAGCTCCTCCCCTCATATTCTAAATTGCATAAACCCAAAACCATGTCAAGATGTTGTAACTACCTAATCCTCAGCAGAATCACTAGATAGTATTTGCATCTGCCTCGTGGATCAAAGGATTGTTTTTATATAAACAAATTTAAGGCAGCACTCGCTAAACCGATAATCTGGAGCAAACGGGCAGTGCCAACACAACCCCCTAATCCCAGAGGGGCCGGACGGCGCGCAGGGGACACCAGCACAGCCAGCACGTCCCCAGCACGGCACCTGCAGCCCGCTCCAGCGCAGGGACGGCAGCCCTGAGGGCAGAGAGGGCTCTGGGCAGCCCAGCTGGGGTGGGTGGCGGGGGATCAGGAGCCCTCGTGCAGGTTTTATCGCACGCTGGGAATCACACGTTGGCAAACACCGACGTTCGAGAGGAAAGCGGGACCAAAACCGCTCATGGACAGAGTCTGAACCAGCTGGTGACTCTTGAACAAGGAGCCTTATCTCCTTCAATTCATTCATCTAAATATTCTGCCTCAAAATCACCTGCAGAGCTGCCCCAGCCCCGGGGCCAACAGCAGCAGGACCTGGAGCTGCTGGAGAGAGCCCAGAGGAGGCCCCAGAGCTGCTCCAGGGCTGGAGCCAGGCTGGGAGAGCTGGGAATGTTCACCTGGAGAGGAGAAGGCTCCAGGGAGAGCTCAGAGCCCCTTCCAGGGCCTAAAGGGGCTCCAGGAGAGCTGGAGAGGGACTGGGGACAAGGGCTGGAGGGACAGGACACAGGGAATGGCTTCCCACTGCCAGAGGGCAGGGATGGATGGGATCTTGGGAAGGAATTCCTGGCTGGGAGGGTGGGGAGAGGCTGGGATGGAATTCCCAGAGCAGCTGTGGCTGCCCCTGGATCCCTGGCAGTGTCCCAGGCCAGGCTGGATGAGGCTTGGAGCAGCCTGGGACAGTGGAAGGTGTCCCTGCCCATGGCACTGGGTGGCACTGGATGAGATTTAAGGTCCCTTCCAGCCCAAACCAGTCTGGGATTCTCTGATGTACCAACTGTGGGGCAGGAATGGGGCTGGACAGACTTTGAGAGCGAAAAGTTTAATGTCTCATCTGAGACAAAAATGTAAATATCATCATCTGCTGATTGATCTTCGATCCCTCTGAAGCTCTGGGGAACGTGGAACATTCTCCCTCTCCACTGCTATAGGTGACAAAGTGTCTAAACTCCCTTTGGCTAAAGCAAACCCTGCTGCAAGAAAGGCACTTACTCCTCGCGTGGGAAGGGAGGGAAAAGCAAAAGGAAACGTGGTTCGGCCTCGGGTTTCAGCTCTGGAGCTGCAGGGAGGGAGGGCGGCAGTGTCCGGCAGTGTCCGGCAGTGTCCGGCAGTGTCCGGCCGCGCCTGCAGAGCCACCTCGTGGTGACACCTCCGCTCCCAACGGCCCCAGAGCCGCTGCCGGGACTGATTCAATCAAACCGACCCCATCCCTCCTGCCTGGGCAGGGTTCGAGTCCTGCGGGGTTTGATCCCATGGCAATGAGCCCCGGGGAGGGGAGTGCAGGGGAATGCAGCCCGTGGCTCACGGACAGCTTAATAAATGAAACAAAAGAAAATAACAGAACTGTAACAATGAAAAGGGAGAGGGGAATTGTTTAGCCTGGAGAAAAGGAGGCTCAGGGGGGACCTTGTGGCTCTGCACAACTCCCTGACAGGAGGGGGCAGCCGGGGGGGTCGGGCTCTGCTCCCAGGGAACAGGGACAGGAGGAGAGGGAACGGCCTCAGGCTGGGCCAGGGGAGGCTCAGGTTGGATGTTGGGAACATTCCTTCCCCAGAAAGGGCTGTCCTGCCCTGGCACAACTGCCCAGGGGAGGGGTGGAGTCCCCATTGCTGGAGGGATTTAAAAGCCCTGTGGATGTGGCACTTGGGGACATGGGTCAGTGGTGGCCCTGGCAGTGCTGGGGGAATGGTTGGACTGGATGGACTCAGAGGCCTTTTCCAGCCTCAACAATTCTGTGCTTCTATGAATAAAACCCAAGAGGAAGCAGTGATGCCCAGCCCCCTGGGTCACCAGGCACTGACCAGTGTCCAGCAGTGACTACCAGCCCCCGGCCAACTCTCCCCAGTGTATACTGGGCACGATGTTCTGTGCTGTGGGATATCCCTCTGGCCAGGCAGGCTCAGCTCTCCTGGCCATGCTCTCACCTTCCTGACACCTGAGCTCCCTGGCTGAGCCTGGGAAATCAAAAAGTCCTTGATCCAGAGCGGGCAGGGCTCAGGAACACCCAAACCGCCCGTGGGTTATCAACGCCATTCTCACACCCCATTCCAAACACAGCACTGTCCCAGCCACCACGGAAAAACTAACTCCATCCCAGCCCCTACCAGGACAATTCCCCCAAAAAACCCTGTATTTAAGGTTAACACTCACCAAGGAGCTTGTGAACAGTGCGGGAATGCAAAACACAGGGACTGAGCACGAGGCCACGTCCCTCGGCACAGACCTGCGCTCTGGCCTGTGTTCACAGTTCCTCACCAGTAACCATCACTGCAGAGACAATACTGGTCCTCACTTCCCCTAAAACATTCCCCAGGGGCTCTGCTGCAGCTCAACAAACCCCAGTGCTTTCCCTTCCCTTGGAAGGTGCTCCCACCCAAAATCCCTTCCTTCGCGCCTGCCCATCACACGAGCAGCTGAATGAAACTGCTGCTGCAGCCTCCAGAACTTTGCCTGGAAGCTCCAGAGGATCCTGAAAGCCTTGGAAATGCTAAGGAAAGCCAGCTGTGAGCAGGCAGCACACACCCCAAGCGATCCCTCGGTGTTATGTAAGGCCCACAAGGTCGTAAGAGGATTATCCCAGAATTTGCCCAATTGCCATGTCCAGCCAGGTGCGAGGAAGAGCAAACCCCTTTCTCCCTGGTATTTCCTAAGTTAACCATTATTAAAGCTTTATTCTAGGGCAGACTTGTAGGTGACCAAATGAGTGCTCATCACACGTCCCTCCTCTTCTCCAGCCCTCTGTACTCACCCAGCCCCACGCTGGGGCCCAGCTCAATGTTAAACTCGCCTAATCTGGCTCCTGGGTTTAGGAAAAAAGTGCAAGAAAGCCCAGGAGCAGAGCTGGAGCAGCTAAAGCCTGACAGGATGGAGGATTAAACTTCTTCTGACTGGGGAAAGACAGTCTGAGGAGCACAGACCGTGATGTCAGAACACATTTGTGCCTTTTAAGATAAATAAATGAACAAGTGGAGGCTGAAAAGCCTGAGCTCTGCAGGCTGCTCCACTCCCTCAGGAAAACGACGCTGTTCGGAGCCAGGGACGTGGAACTCTTGCTGCTGTTCCCCAAAAACTTGGTGTTACACTCAAACATGGAACCACAACACCAAAACCCCCTTAGGACCATGTAAATCTCACCCAGGGCTCATTTATTCCGGAGCCTCAAGAAATAGAGCACATTCAGCTTTACAATCATTTTAAACAGTTATAAATATTAACTAAATCTCCTGGAAGAAACAGGTATCCTCAGCACTTCAGGGAAAAACAGGTAAGAGAAACGAAGACATTCCAGGATCAAATCCTAAGCCTGGTCTGTTAAACTGACCCTGTTTAGGGGTCCTTCCCTGCTGGTACAAGGCGGGAAAGCTGAACAGCTCCACTCAGGGCAACTTCTCCTTTCCTTCACGTAGGGTCTCGTTTGCATCTTGCCAAAGATTCAGATAATGCTCCTGACTGCTCTCCAGCTCTCCCAAAAAAGGGAAAAACCGATCTCCCAGGCAAGAATAAGAAACTGCATCCCCCCCTTGCCACGTAGGAGGGAAATGAGTCCTGCTCGAGCAGCCCAGTGATGGGGTGTGCAGAGAGGGGAGAGGAGGGGGTTGGAAAAGCCAAGAGATCCCAGAATCCCTGAATTACTGAGGCTGGAAAAGCCCTCCCAGACCATCGAGTCCAAGCTCTGCCTGATGCCCACCTTGTCCCCAGCCCAGAGCTCTGAGTGTCATGTCCAGCCCTTCCTGGGACACCTCCAGGGATGGGCACTCCAAACCTTCCTGGGCAGCCCCTGCCAACGTTTAACAACCCTTTCCAGGAAGGAATTCCTACCGAAACTCCACTTCTTCCCCCCCCCAGCATTTCTGCCTGAGCTCTGCACGCAGGACCCAGCCTTTCTCTCACAGAGTTTTAATTACTGAGCAAACCCAAAAGGCCTCGTTTCCCCCACTCCAAGATCCCTGAGTCATGTGAAATAACGAGCTGGGATGGCAATGTCCATGCACGGCTGGGAGGACACACTTAAGGGACTTTAAACCAATATTGTGCCATGATTTTAGCCCTGAGAAATCCTGGTGCTGGGATGGTTTAGGATCTGCAGCTTCCACAACAAAGGACTGCTTTAAAATATGCTCAAATCACATACAAGGTGTTAACAAGTCCTCGTGTTTCCCTGCTTCAGCCACTTCTGCAATGCTAAAATACCAACCAACTTCAATGAAATAAATAATACACATCTGAACTGCCCAAAGTTCCAGGTTTTCTAATAATCTCTTTGCCCATTCCCATCCTTCCTGCTCATCTGGTCCCATTTAATAACTGTGCCAGCATGGAAAATTCCAAGTTCCATTTTCTGTACTACAAGGCACCCGATGCACTTCTAAACAAAGCAAATAAATGCCCCAAACAGACCAGAATTCCCCATGCTGTGGTCCTGCAGGTTCTATTTATTCTCAGGAATCACATCCCACCTTCCTCAACACTGATGAGCAGCAGGATCAAGGCAAAAAAAAAAGAAAACTTCTTCTGAAGGAAGTCAGCAGGTTACCAAAGATTCTCCTCTTCTACACAGCACAGATCAAGGCCACAAAACCAATAAAATCATCAAGGCACTCCTGGTCCCAGGCGACAATTCCCACTTGGGCAGGGAGGGAACAGCACACAGGCAAAGGGAACAATAATTTAAATTGCTCACAGGGAAAGAAACCTGTTGGATGACCCCAAATCTTACTCTGTTCCCTCTCACACAGGGAAGCATCTGTTCAAAACTCTCCTTTTCCTACGGAATTCTTGATAAAGCTCTTAACACAAATAAATTGGTGAGGTTCCACCTCAAAGTGCTGGGGCAGTTCTGGGGTCCCCAGGTCCAGGACAGGCATGGAGGGGCTGCAGCGTGTCCAGGAAAGGGAATAAACCTGAGGAAGGGTCTGGAGCACCAGGAGTGGCTGAGGGAGCTGGGAAAGGGGCTCAGCCTGGAGAAAAGGAGGCTCAGGGGGGACCTTGTGGCTCTGCACAACTCCCTGACAGGAGGGGGCAGCCGGGGGGGTCGGGCTCTGCTCCCAGGGAGCAGGGACAGGAGGAGAGGGAACGGCCTCAGGCTGGGCCAGGGGAGGCTCAGGTTGGATGTTGGGAACATTCCTTCCCCAGAAGGGCTGTCCTGCCCTGACACAGCTGCCCAGGGGAGGGGTGGAGTCCCCGTTGCTGGAGGGCTTTAAATCTGTGTGGATGTGGCACTTGGGGCCACGGTCCGTGGTGGCCTTGGCGGTGCTGGGGGAGCTGCTGGATCTGATGATCTCAAAGATCTTTTCCAACCTTAACAATTCCATGATTCTAAACATCGGCTGGGCTGGGAAGTGTTCATCACCAGCAGAGGCAGCAGCACGTTTTGGTACCCATGCACACAAGCAGCACACCCACCAAGGAACCCAAGTAAATAAAGCCTTGGGTCAGAAACATGGGATTTAGCTGCCAAACACGTGGGAGTGAAGCTCCCAGGCAGATGATGAAGGTTCCCACCTGCTAACCTCACCAGCAGCAGCTCGTCATCCACCTCCATTCCTCGGATTTGCCATCCCCCAGAGTGGTGGCTCCTTGCACAGCTCTGCTGTTTTGGGACACTGTTTGTGGAGCACGGCAGCCACAGAATTTGGTCAGTGCTTTCTCTGAGAGCCCCAAAAGCACCCAACCCCAAATATTAATGTGAAGCACAGCCTCTCCTGCAGCCCAGCAGGGAGAGGTTATTTCACAGGCTGAAGGACCGAGGGCAAAAAGCAACAAGCAGGGCTCGATCTCAGTCCTGGCCTTGGAAATAAATGCTTCAGGCTGAGGCCAGCAGCAGAGAAAGCCCTGTCTCAGCAGTGCCACAGGGAGCACAGGTGCTCCCTGATGCTTCAGTGCCAGTTTGTGGCCCGGTGCTTGGGACACTTACGCTCCACGGGAATTCCGTCCGCGTGGCCTTTGCCTTTGGGCTCCTGGCTCCCGGGTTTCGCCTCCTCGTCGTCATCCAGCAGCGGCACGTAGTCTGTCTTATCGACTGTCTCCCCAACCACATCATCGAACTTCTCGGCCTCCAGCGTGGCAATGAAGTCCCTTTTCACCTCCTCCTCGATGTCGTGGGGCGGCTCCGTGAGAGCATCGGCCAGGCTGAGGTTGTGGTCCAGGTCAGCCATGCCTGAGCGCCTCTGCACCTGCAGCCCGCGGCCGGGGAGACAAGGACACGTTTCATCAGAGATCTCCTCAGTCGCTCACTCTGGTGCTGACCACTGCGTGCCCCCTGTGCCTTCACACCACCAGAAACGTTTGTTCAGTGCTCAGTAACTCCCAGATGTTTCTGAACCCCCCCCCCACCAGAACAGAAACAAACCGGGATCATCTAAAGCGGGTTTAGCTCGTGGATGTTACATTCCGGGGGATCTTTTATCAGAACCTTAAAGAAAACATGTAAAAAGTGACTCCCAGTACCTGGCCAGGGTAACCATGCTGTGACATTGCCCTGCCCCAGATCTGGAGTTAATTACACCCCTCAGCAGCACAAAGATAAATGACGCAAGAGAATTTAGTGCTGGGCTTGACTCCACCCAGCCTCCCCTATGGAGATTAGGATTTTACATAATCTCTGATGTATACTTCAGTGCTGCTCCTGATCCCTCCCAGAGGGTCCTGCAGCGTGCTCATGTCCTCAGCAAACCTTGCTAATCCCAGCAAACCCCCTCCAGCCCTGGGATTTGGGAGGGAAAGTGACGTTTTAATAACGTTTACGTGAAAAAAATACAGCAAAGTGCACAGGTAGGCATTATATCCACAGCTACGAACTGGACACAGAGGAGAAGCAATCACCACTTATCCCTCCCTGATCTGCATCTCCGTGTTCAACTTAACTCCTGGCACCAAACTGAAGATGCACCTGAACTGACTCATCTCCGGCCTTCAGGTTGGCACAACACACACCCATCACCAATTCTTCACTTTTTCACGTTTCAGCCTTTTCAAGCAATTCTTGGGAACAAGAGCCAACAAAAACTGCTGGGATGTACAGAAAGTCCTTGTCCCCAGTCCCTCCACAGCTCTCCTGGAGCCCCTTTAGGCTCTGGAAGGGGCTCGGAGCTCTCCCTGGAGCCTTCCCTTCTCCAGGTGAACATTCCCAGCTCTCCCAGCCTGGCTCCAGAGGGGCTCCAGCCTCTGCTCAGGAAAATCGGGAGCTGCTGACACAGAGCTGCAGCCACAGCCCGAGGAGCACAAGGGACACTTGTGTGTGCTGGGTCGTGAGGGGTGACCCAAGTGGCCACTGTGCAGCAGCCCGGGGTCGCTGCCTTCCATGGGATGGCAGAACACAGATCCTCTTGTTCCCAAAAAACAAAGGCTCCTACTCCTTGAACTCCAGGAAATTCTGTGTCAGCACCACAGGGCCACCACATACCTACAGGCTCCAGCCCCGCATTCCTTAGGAACAATGGTGTCCCACTGATAGTGGTGTTTCTGTCCTTCCAGGCAATGGTGTATATTATGGAAACAAATTCAGTTCAAGCTCTTCTTTTTTATTCTTTCAACAATAAAAGGTCAGGCTTGCAGACGGACCACACTTCAGGCAGCAACTGCAGCTCTTGTCGGTTTAGATAAAAGCCCTGAATCGCCGCTTGGAAATCCAGAGGTGAAAAGTTTGGAGCTCTTCACCCCCTGTGCAGGGTCACAGTTGAGTGAATTATGGTTAGTAAAAAAACCATTCTATATTTAAGTGAAAGAGTCCTATCAAAAAGGTTTTTTTCAGAGTTCTTGACTATTTTAAGACAAAACGCCACCCAGATGTGCACACAGCTGGCTGCCTTACCCATGGGGAGCACCAGCCAGGGAAGGCACTTCCAGAAGTTTTATCCCTGCCCTGGCCAGTTTCCTTCAAGGAACAAACGGGGCCCAGAAAGAGCCAATTTTTCAGCCATGTCCTCCTTTGCTTTCAGCTCACAAGTGAACTGATGGCTTTAGGTCAGTGAGTCTCAGTGTGGAGCGATGAACATTTCATCGTTTTCTTCTGAAAATGTCATTTAGCATCAGAAGAAAACAGTATTTAAATTTCCCAACAAGCTGCGTCATGAGCAGAGAGTGCCTGAGGGGGAAAAGGCCTCTGAGTCCATCCAGTCCACCTGTCCCCCAGCACTGCCAAGGCCACCACTGACCCATGTCCCCAAGTGCCACATCCACAGGGCTTTTAAATCCCTCCAGCAATGGGGACTCCACCCCTCCCCTGGGCAGCTGTGTCAGGGCAGGACAGCCCTTCTGGGGAAGGAATGTTCCCAACATCCAACCTGAGCCTCCCCTGGCACAGCTGGAATCTGTTTCCTCTCCTCCTGTCCCTGCTCCCTGGGAGCAGAGCCCGAGGCGAAGTCGGCTGCACGCCGTGGAATAGCTGCCATAAAATACACGGCATTTGGGGGCTCTGGGGCACTGACAGTGCTGCTACTCCAGGCCTACATAGGAACTAGGGCACGGGAGTGATCTACTTTCGGGGGAAAAGTAATAATGAGGTTGTGCAGCCTTATCAGCAGGACGCTTCCTTGTCCATATTTAGCTAAATAGGGAACGTAGAAACGATGCATAAAAATAGACCAGGGTAACTAAGAAAAGCCATTTCCAACACAGCACTGGTGTCTCAGGAGCACCTGGCACAAACTGCAGGGATCCCTCCTCGGCCCAGCTGGGCTCCAAGAACAGCCACAACACCCCTGGGAACTCCTGCCTTTCCATCTCCAGGGTTAGAGCAGCCGAACTACACCAATTCCCAGATTCCCAGGGCTTGCCTGCTAACCAAGGCAGAAGGAAAATGAGGATATTGCAGGGATTGTGCCCAAGGGTAGAAAGCAAATCCCGGAGCACTCCCATGTGTTGAGCAGCTTAGAGAGACAGATGCTCCCTACCCCATTTCCATTCATATCAAACAGGCTGGCTGGGAAGCATTAAAGAATCCTCAGCAAGACGCACCTTAATCCCCTGCCTCCACAGCTCTGGAAATCGGACATCAATAGAGCACAGGGAAGAGGAATTCTGGCATCAACCTTGGGATGAAAGGGAAAAACCGAGGAGTGACCGAAGCTGCTGAAGGCAGAGGTTTAAAAATGCACTGAAATCCCTTCCTGGAAAGGCTGGGAAGGCACTGGAACTGCCCAGGGAGGTTTGGAGGTGTCCAAGGAATTCCTGGACATGGCACTCAGAGCTCTGGGCTGGGGACAAGGTGGGGATCGGGCACAGCCTGGACTCCATGGGCTGGGAGGGCTTTTCCAGCCTCAGGGATTCAGAATAATTCTTCAGCAGTGGAACAGCTGCCGAGGTCCTCGTGGCTGTTAAAGCAGCACAGGGAGTGGGGCAGCCGTGGGCGACACCAACCTGGCTCCAGGTCTGTATCCGGGAAGAGCCTCGGAGGACAGCCCAGCCCTCCCTGACAACACCAAGGGAGGAGTTTGCTCCCAGGAAAGGTGTGGAAGGAGCACGGAACAGCCCTGCCAGTGCCACAGTGACAGCTGCACTACAGACAAGGAGAAGGGGCTTCCTGTAGCTACACATTCCAGGAAATCTTCAAATTATCCCAAAGCAAATCAATCATGTTCCTTTAACTCACACATTATTTTTACACAGGAGGATTGTTTAGATCTCTCCTGTTCCAGGCACAGCTGATCTGTTACACTCAGGGTTTGCCCCATCTGTTCTTCTCCACACTCAGAATCCCTGTGTACTCAGTGAGTAACCTGTTTGTGGGGATAAATAAAATCCATCTCTCCTCAGCTAATCTGCAAGATTCAGCAGGGTTATTTCAATCCCTCACCACATCACAGACCCCCGATCCTGGCGTCTTGTTCCAAAGAGCTCCAGCTATTCACTGGTTTTTAGTCAAGGTTGCCCCACCCCTGGCAGTGTCCCAGAAGGGTTTGGGTTGGAGGGACCTTGAAGCCCATCCAGGGCCACCCCTGCCATGGCAGGGACACCTTCCACTGTCCCAGGCTGCTCCCAGCCCCAGTGTCCAGCCTGGCCTTGGACACTGCCAGGGATCCAGGGGCATCAGCAACTTCTCAGGGTGTCAGGAACTTCTCTTCAACAACTTCCTTGCCCAGGTTTTACTTCAAGGGACCCCCTGGAACAACTTCCCAGAGCCATCATCCCACTCGCCACCCTCTGGAAAGGGAGGCAAATCAAAGCCTGCAGGAGCCACAGCCTCCAGCTCCCTATCCAGGGAAGAGTGGAATTTATTTCCTCAACTTTGTGCTTCCATTTTGCAGCTCCCCTGACTGCTCTGTTGTGTCCCTGCCTCCGGGCACGCACAGGCTTGGAATTTCAAGTTATGATCAGTCTGACCCAGATTTTGTGTGTCTTGTCTGAAGGCAGAGAAAGAGGAGACCGGGCACGGGGATGCTGCCAAAAAAACCCCAAACCTGAAAGCCTGTAAACTGTCCAAACAGAATCATGCTCAGTGTGGGACACTGCTGTACTTCCCTGGGATTTCTGGCAGAGGGAATGACGGCTTTTCCCAGAGGAGCACCCCCAGGTACCAGCTCCAGCCCTGCAGTGACAGTGACACAGCATTCCAGCCCGCTCCAGCGCCCTGCCAGGCTCCTGGCAGGAAACCACAGCTCCATCCTGCTCCAAACGGGCTGCACTCGGCCTCTGGCCCAGCAACCTTCCTGCCAGAGAGGGGAGAGAAATCTGCTCCCATCCAGGAGAGCAGTGAAGTAACACTTCCCCGCTTTTGCTGGTTTACAGGAGACTCTGATGCCCAGATTTACGAGAAGCACGGCCATTATTCCATCAGATCCACTCACCCCTTTAAAATTAGCTCCTAACTCCATCCCGAATGAAATGCTTGGCTGGAAGAAACAGGGAAGCTCGGTCATAATTCCCATTTCTCCTGGGTAAGTCAAGTTCTTTTCTTAGCTGGAGCTGCTGGGAGCACTCGGCCGTGGCTGCTGAGGCGTGAGGAAACAGCAGGGCAGAGATCTGCTAAGTCATCCTCCTTCCCAGAGTCCTGGAATCCACAGAAAGGATTTCTGCATCCATCCTTCCAGAGGAGAGGACACAGCGGCCACGGGAGTCGCTGACGTTCCTCACATTCCATGGCTGGGCACAAAAATCTATGACCCGACTGAAGTTTTTGTAATTTTTTTGGCACAGTCTAAACCAATGGGATTCACTTATTCATTGTTTTAAAGTTAAACGCAGCAAGAGCTCTGCTTTGTGGCTGTTTCTGGAGAGTGAGAGATCTTTAATAAAATCTTTCCAACACTTAAAATTGCTCTCAGCTCCCCTGCTGGAAAAACCAGCCTCAGCACAGGTGTCCTGGATTCCAGAATTCAGGAATCAGTCCCCTGAGGACTCCCTGATGGGCAGGTGCCACCCCCCTGGCAAAGGTGTCCGGTTCTTTGGGATGCTCCAGACCTGTTGGACCAGCCCAAGTACCCCATGGCACCACCAAACCAGGGTTAATTAGGAGATCCCAGATATTTCCACAGCAAAATCAAACACCAAATTTCAACTTGGAGGTGCTGCTGAAACCAGAGTGAGCTGGCAGCTTCCTCAGAGCTCCTGGGAGAGCAGACAGGGAGGCAGCACACCAAATATTCCTGATTTCTAGTGCCTGTTTGGACTTCCAGCAAATCAGGATTTCAGGGAGAGTCACAGAGCCACGTTCTCCTTCAGACAATCCATAAACACAGCAAGAGATTTTCCAGCTATTATTTATAGGGCTTAAGTGACTGCGGCCCTCCTGTGTGAGGGACAAGGGATGAGACAGGACCAGAGGAGGCAGATTTGGGGACACAGAGAGCAGGTCTGGGTGCACAGGGGGCAGGTTTGGGGCATTTGATGATTTTAAGCTTGGACTCCTGAAACAGACAAAGCACTTGTGGAGTTGCTTCCCTTCTCAGCACAAACTCCCCGAGCCTTCTGGCTCACTTTAATTACTCAGAATAAATTCAGCCAGCCCCAGAGGCTCCAAGCTGCTACACAAAACCAGCCAGAAACGCACAAGTGAAGGGGAAACAGTTCCTACCATTGCCTCCACGAGGGAACACAAGGACAGCACAGCTATTTCCACTCAGGAATCCCAGATTCCCCCTTCCAGGGCCTGAAGGGGCTCCAGGAGAGCTGGAGAGGGACTGGGGACAAGGGCTGGAGGGACAGGACACAGGGAATGGCTTCCCACTGCCAGAGGGATGGGATACTGGGAAGGAATTGTTCCCTGGGAGCTGCCCCTGGATCCCTGGCAGTGTCCAAGGCCAGGCTGGACATTGGGGCTGGGAGCAGCCTGGGACAGTGGGAGGTGTCCCTGCCCATGGCAGGGGTGGCACTGGATGATCCTTAAGGTTCTTTCCAACCCAAACCATTCTGGGATTCCAGGATTCCAACCACGAAATAGCTCTGAAGGCTTCATGCGGATCCCAGTCACTTCCACAACCCCTTTATGGCCACACAGCAGACAACAAACAGGAAGCTTTCAGTTCTCACTCCAGATGGGTTTAATGAAGTTTCAACACGAGGCAGAGCTTCAGCCCCGACTGCTTCCTCCTCTCACTGTCTGCCCCCAGCCACTTCCTCTGCCACGTCTGGCATCTCCCTCCTTCCACTTCTCAGGTCGGAAACAACCTCTCCCTCAGCCTCCGGCTCTGACTGCTGCTCCCGCCTGGCCTTCCAAGGGTGGGGATACCCGAGGCTCCTCCAGGGAGCGTGCAGGAGATGCTGGGGCTGGGTGACTGAATTCCCTGCCACGGGAATGTCAGATCTGCAATAAACCAGGAAGGAGCAACTGCCGGAGCAGAACGGGAACGGCCGCAGCGAGGCCGTGGAGATGTGACGGGGAAGGTCACTGGGACAAAGCGAGCTCTGGCTGGCCAGGGCCAGCTCTTTTTCAGGCCAGACTTCAGCTTTTCTGAGTTAAAACCTTAAAGTTTCAAAGTCGACGGCTTAAAGTGCAGTTTGTCCACTTAATGATGTCTTGTAAGTCTTCCCATAATCCTGGGGTTTATTCAGGATGTCCAGGAGTGTCCATCAATTTGCAGGGTTTCACTCCTTAGGGAATGAGCCATTTCTCTGCTTCAAGCATTATTTTTGCTGTTATTGGTACTGCAAATAAACCCAACTTGCTGCATCTGAGCCCTTAATGATGATTTCTGCTCCATAATCAGAAACATTTGCATCAGCTCCATTTCCCTTAGGAAAGCACTGATACAGCCAACGAGGCGTGCCTTCCCCACCATCAGTTATTCAGAAGCCACGTGCGTTAGCAGAGCCAGGCAGCAGACAGTCTCCCAGCACTCCTGCCTCGTTGGGAATGTTAAAAAGATCCTCTCACTTTCTGGAGATTTGAGGCAATTTCTATTTTCTTCCTGCCTTGCAGCCACTCGTGGCTTGGAGAGCTCACACTCCATGGAATGATGAAGTCTCCGAGGATAAGCAGGCAGAAATCCCACACTAGCCAGAGGCAAGTTGTAAAACAAGCTCCTCTCTCCACGTGTGGAGCTCCTGCTCACTGTCAGCTCAAAAGCCGTAACTGAAGGTGGCCTGAAGGCTGCCAGGCCAGCATTTCCCAGCTTTACTACAGCAGTTCCCACCTGCTCTTTTTCTAGTCACTAAGACTAAAATCATCTGTATTTGATTCAACAACAAAAAAAAAAGGAACATTTTTTCCTTTAACGTAAAGGAACTTCAAAGGGAAGTGCAGGACCAGAAGGGCATCCAGGGGAGGCAACAGCAACCAGGATGACTCGAGGCTACTTGAGCTCAACTGGGTTAGTTGATATGGGGGTGTTTGCTCAAAGGTTAGACTCGATGATCTCGGGGGTCTTTTTCAACCTTAAAGATCCTGTGAACCTGCGGAGTGCATCCAAGGAATGTCACACCATCCCTGCACTGCAGGGAGGAAAAGCTCCCAACACCCATAAAAGCTGCACTGGAGCTGCAAGACTGTGATAGGAACTGTGGCAGCCCCAAACCCTGAAGGGACAATGCACGTTCACAGCTGGAACAACCCCACGACGGCACGGCTGCTCCAGGGCAGAGATCCTGCTCCAGGAGGATGCTTTCCAAGGAATTCAGCCTTACGCCAGCGAGGATGGATTGATGCCCCACGCGGCCTCTCAGCTTTGCACCTGCCCCTACAGTGAGCTCTTCAAAGAGGAGTTCAAGGCTCTGCACTGCTCACTCCAAACACAACCTGTGCCCCAGCCAGAACACGCTTTACAGGGAGCTGGGGCACTCCAACATTTACCTTGGCTGTAATTCCGCACCAGAATCGATCTCACCACAGGCCTCACCACAGAGTCTCTGGCAATCCTGGCACAGGCCAAAACCTGCCAGCAGCCAAAGGCTCTGCCATCTGCTGCTTCCCATCTTGCTGCCAGTGCATCCCACAGAGCATTCCCTTCCAAACACCCGGAGCACGGCCCCACGCAGCCAGGATTCCAGTGAGGAATCACCTGCACAGGTAGGAACTGCCCTGCACATTCCAGCCCTTTGCACCAAATGTTTCCCTCCCTCACAGCACAGCTGCCTGGGGAGGACTGATGCCATCATTCCCAGGTACTGTGGAAGGTTCCAGATCCCTACACAAAGGGATCACAGCGGCCAGGGCTGTCATTAGCAGAGGAAAAGGAACAGAGAAATAAATCCTGGTACTTCAGGACTTCGAGGAATTCCAGTGGCAGGTAACGTGAATATTACATGTCCCTTACTAACATCATTTTCAACTCAGTATAAGCAGTTCAAAAATAAAGCCTGCATTCTGCACTTATGCAAAATAAAAGTAATTAGCTGGAGCCAGATCTCTGTCAAAGATCAAGGCAGAAGGAAGATCCAAATGCAAGAGAACCAGGGAGAATTCCTGTTTGAGCGTCTCTAAATATACACACACACACACGTGTGCAGGCACCTGGTATCATGGAATGGTATCCCAGGATGGTTTGGCTTGGAGGGATCTTAAGGATCATCCAGTGCCACCTCCTGCCATGGCAGGGACACCTCCCACTGTCCCAGGCTGCTCCCAGCCCCAGTGTCCAGCCTGGCCTTGGGCACTGCCAGGGATCCAGGGGCAGCCACAGCTGCTCTGGGCACCCTGTGCCAGGGCCTGCCCACCCTCCCAGCAGCTTCCAGCCAGGCCTCTGGAACTCGGCATTTCCGTGGCACAGATCCCCCTGTTTGATCTCAGTTCAGCCCCGTGTTCAGCTGCACTGAGAACTCTGCAAACTCTCATTTCAGACTCTCACCTGCATGTTTTCCATCAGTTCCCTCCTGGCCTCCCTTGAGGTTCCCCTCAGCTCCGGGTGAGGATGCCAGCTCTGCAGAACCTGACTTTCCTCGGGGGGTCACACCAGGCACGGGCTCCAGAAGGAGCTGCTGGGAGCTCCCGGCAGGAAGCAGGAGCCTGTTTGATCAGGGCACTCCAAGCAACTCCTGCTGCTCTCAGGCTCTGCAGAGCCACGCTCTGCCCTAGGACTGGGAGACAGAACTCCAGACACCCAAGAGAGCAACCCTACCGCATTCCTGGGAGTTACGCTGCGATTGCTCTGCACTTGTCCAAAAGCCCGAGGGGTGTTTTGCAACTTCCCTGTGGAGGGAGGACTGGAGAGGCAGCACCGGAGAGGCAGCAAAGCTCCATGAGAGGGCCCTGAGCCACCTCCCAAACCCTCCATGGGACACCAGACTGACCATCAGAGCTGCCCAAAGCCACCAAACTGACAGAGGGAGCTGAAAGAAAACTTGTTCTAAGTCCCCTCCTGTCCAAATCCCTGGAAGGACGACAAATGGAAGGAAGCCCACCTGAAGCAGCCCGGAGCACTCAGAGAAGCGCTCCTGGAACCAAAGCAGGCTTTGAGTAAGGAGGGATGGTGGGAAGGGGGAGGCTCACGTAAGGAGAGGGCCGGATGCCAGCACAGCCACCACTGGACAAAAACCAGAGCTGGGAGGCTTTAGGAATGTCAGGCTGAGGAGAGGAAGAGTGATACAACTGCAAAGAATCACCCCAGCAGCCCACTTCCAGCCCTGACTCCACTTCGGCTGCACCCATTCCCAAAACGGATCTGTGGCACTCACTCCTGCCTGCAAAGAGGTTTTACTGCTGGTAATTATGCCTGAGATGAGATAAGAGCACACCAACCTCCGGCACGATTCCCTCCCTTTGGGCAATTTCAGTGCCATTAAGCACTCAGCAGGACGGGGTAAGACTGTCCAAGTTGGATTGCTCCATCCCGAGCTGTACCCTTTCCAAGCTGATAAAAAGTCACATTAATAAACTTGCCTTAAGTTACAGAGAGAGATGCTCTGCCAGAGCAGCTTCACTGGGAGGACAAGAATAACTTTCCTCTAAGCCCCAGCAGGGATTAGGGACTCTAGAAGGTGGGGATTAATGCTCTTGGCTGGCCTTCAAAACAGCCACATGGAAGATGAGTTCATAGATAATAACTGTGAGGGACTTTCAAGTGTCGAGCTGTGCACAGGCCTACAAGCGCTGAAGTAAGAGACCTAAAAAAGACTCCAAAAATCATAAATATTTATCTAAGGAATAAAGAGACTCTGCCCACCTTCTGCCCAGACTTGGAAGTTTTAGCTCCAAAATGACCTATTCTTTAACAGCTTTGAAAAGCCAGCTCCCCAGAGCCCAGCCTGGCTGCTGGCTTTCACTGCCTCGCAGCAGAGGGGATTTCGTGCGCCGCTTCCCGGAGAGGCAGCACCAAATAAGGAGAGTTTCATCAATCACGGGGGAAGAGTCTCCTCTTTTCTCCTGGCACAGGGAAGGAGCAGTGGGGGCAGGGTAGGAAAGGGCTGTTTGCAAAGCACTTTCTCTGGAGGATGCTGGGCTGAGCCCCAGCCCAAGCAGCTGCTCCCGTCAGCTACATTCCTTTAATAGCAGCCGGCCCAGGGAGGAGCCTGGATCCCAGCTCCCTCCCCGAGCAAAGCCACAGCACAAGGGCTGCCCGGCTCTGCCCAGAGAGATCCTTCTCCTGGAAGCAAGGGAAGGATGGCACATCGCTGACAGAGTGCATCGCCCAACACTTCTCATCTTCACCTCCTCATTCTCCTTCCTGCATCATCACCTCACTGCCGCAGCCTGGACGTGACACGGGCGCACAAAATGGGAGAAGTTTCACCAGAGAAGTTCACCTCAGCCCTCGTGCCAGCTCCCCTGAATTCATCCTATTCCACGTTTGTCTCATGTACACGTCTCCCAGAATAATGGATTTTGTTCTCATGTGAGAATTTGGGCGTTAATTTCTAAAACTGTGCGGCACAAACACTGGAAGGACAAGCCCAGAGATGAGAATGACTTCAAGTCATGCTGAGAGAAAAAAATGCAGAGGTTTAGTCCAGCCTAACTATAGTTTGAGTACCACTGTGCAGGCCCTCAGTGCCTTCACCAACTCGAAGTTTTGCCTTGTGCATTTATAATAATATATAAATACGTGTATATACGCATCTGAGAGCGTAGGAGGGAAAGCAAGGCCAGAGAGGATGAATTCTGAAATTAAGTCAGGGATCTGGCACAGGCTGGACTCAGTCTTGGAGGTCTTTTCCAACCTCAATGACTCCATGATCGTGATGCCCACAGGACAGGCTGGATGCCATCCTCTGCAAGCAAACTGACTCTGAGTGCCCCAAAATCAGCACCTTCAACAGTGCACTGAAAAACAAGATAAAACCTGGGCAAGGAGCATGAACCATCCCAGGTCACGGGGAGCAGCAGCCACAGCCACGAAAAGAGAAGCAGCTCCTCTGGCAGCCAGGACACACCATCTCTGCTTCCAGCCACTCCACTTCCACACAGGCTCCACTCCTTCCCCTGCACGGAGTAATTCCAGTTGTGTCAGTGACTGTATTACAGCTGCTACTTCACTTTTAATTAAAACAAGCCTTTCTCTTGACAACATAATTACAGAGCACCAGAACCTGCCCATCAGGTCACAGGGCTGGAAGCTTCCACGTGAGAAAGTTGAGTGGAGAATCATTTTCATTCATGACAACTCAGCACCAGCTTGGTGCTCCAGAGGAGCAGAACAGCAAACCTGGCAATGCTTTTTCAAGGGGATTGGTCAAGAGAAAACAGTATTTTAAAGCTTTCAAACACTACTGGAAGGTCAAAGAGCTTTGGAAGAATGAAACGAAGCATTTCTATACCAAGAAATGAGTTTTAGCTATTTGCAAATTCTGCCAGATCTCGGCTACAGTGAGTGAGGGGTTTTATGGACTCATCAGCTGCCTCCGAGGATCGTGGCTTTTGCAAACTCCCAGAAATGCCCCCAGAGGAAGCTGGAAAAGGAACAGACACGTTCCACACACCACACACGAGCACCTCCCCACTTGATCCACAGGGGTTGTCAGGCCAGGAACAAAACTCCCTCTTTCTCTGTGGAGGCCACTCAGGCGCTCACAAATTCATGGAGAACTGAAGTCCCTAAGCATATTTAGGGTGGGAGCAGAATACACCTGGAAGGCTCCAAGCTGTGGAGCCTGTTCCTGACTTTGTTAAGGACAGCTTTGGGATATCCCTACTCCTTAATTAAGGACAGCTCTGGGATCTCCCTGTTCCTTACCCTGTTAAGGACAGCTCTGGGATCTCCCTGTTAAGGACACTCTGGGATACCCCAGTCTGCCTTTACACACTGGTGTGCCACTGGAACACGCTTAGAAAGGGCCTTTTTGCAGCACCTCTGGCAACTCAATGTATGGATTTTGTTCATCCCGGGGCAACTCCACAATAGGTGCAATGGGGATTAAACACATTCCACGTTAACAGGAATGACTTCTAAGTAGGGATATTTGTGCCTACACGCACGTGAGAAAGGCAAAATCTGAAATCCTTTTAAAGCCAAGGTAGAAGCCTTCAGCTTTAAAAGTGCTGAGCACACTTGGGCCCCTCTGCAGGCAGAGCTGAACCCTTGGCCTACAACAGCTCAGGAAAAGATTTGTTGGAACCTTGGGAAGCAAAAACTGCCTGCCTGTGATCCAGGGGCACTCCTGGTGCTAATAGAACAGCTCCCAAGGATGAGGAGAATGATAACTGAGCTTCAGAACGGGGTGTGAGGCCAGGAAAGGCCCCATGAGTCACCCCAAACCTCCCCAGAGCAGAACTCAGGATGCTCTGAGGGACCAGGGGGCAATTCACGGCTCCAGTACCAGTGTTAGGGCAGAGAGGGACCTTCTCCCTCGGCGAGGGAATTCCTGGGAAGATGAATTAGCTCAGCATCCCTCAGTGCCGTGCCAGAGGCAGCATCACCACACTCCTGCACCAGCCCACCAGCACCTCCCGTGCTACCCAGGGGAGGGACACCAAAGACACAGCTACAGAGAAGTGCCTGAGAACGGAAAAGTGCCTGTTCAATGGCACATTCAGCAGGATTTCACCTGGAGGGAACTCTGCTAGACCACAGGCTCAGCAGGAACATTCCCACCTCCTTCAAAAGGGGTCGTATCAGATTGTTGATTGATAAACCCAGCAGCTCTGAAAGCACTGTTGTCATCCTCAGCATGAGGAACGCTGAAGGTGCAGGCCAGACCCTCCTGTGGCCCTGCAGCTTATCCCTTTAGCCAGAGGGATGCCAGCCCAGCCCTTAAGCTGCTGCTGTTATTCCCTCCCAGCAGGACCCGTTAATTCTCCCCAGGCAGGGGGACACTCCTGCTCTCACGTGATGTTTACCCTTGGAGAGGATCCCGGGGATTTTTCTTTAGCTGGTTCAGCCCCACGGCTGGCCCCGGGCCAGAAGAGCAGCACTGAACTCCTCAGCAGCGACAAGGGAGCAGCCCGAGTGTGGTACAGACACGCTGTTGGCATTTCCCGTGGCAGGTTAGGCAAGAAGGGCCTGGGTAACTGAAGAGAAGTAACTCTGCCCAGAAAGTCGTTCCTGCCATGCAAAGCTCATGACAGACTCAGTAAAAAAAGCAGATGACAGGCACAGAGCGAGGCCAAGTGACTGCTCACATCCAACAGCTGAGCCCAATTTCCCCCCAGAGAGGCGAAAGAACAAACTCTACATGGGAGCCTTTCTGTTATCCCGACCTGGTTTTAATGACAAAATTCCTGCTGGCTGAGAGATCAACCAACATTAGCTCCTAGTGACCAGCTACACCCAGCATGACCACGCTTGGGCAGCAACTCTCAGAAACAGCTGCAAACTTAAGGCTGGGAGACTCAGGCTGGGGAAGGCTCCAATTTTTTTAGTTTTTCTTCTAGGAAACGTGCTCGAATGTTGCAAGCAGAAGAACGCAGCCTTAGTTCAAGCAGAACGGTGCCTGTGTGGCTTATCTGGTTAAAAAGTGGGATGTGCTGTTAGGCAGGAGCTTGGGAAAACACCAAGAGGAGCCACAGCACGAGGCCTTGTGTCAGTTCTTGGTCTCTCTTTGCTCTCTTTGAAATCTGGTGGGGGGGCGGCAGGGGGAAGAACAGTCCTTTCTGCAATGAATTAAGGCAGAAGAACAGCTTCCCCCTTCCCAAGGGCATGCAGGAAGGCAGGGGGAGGAAGGGAGGAGCTGCTGCAGCCATTGTATTTACATTTCCGTGCTCCTGATAACAAACACATTCAAGGGTGCTGGAAAACAAGGCTTTGCTTAGAAAACAAAAGCTGAGATTTCATGAAAGAAAAGAGCAATAAAAGACATTCCAGGTGTCCCTGCAGTGTTATCAGGTCTGGTGGTTTCTTTAGAGAATGATTCACTTTCTTATCACAGGTACGGCTGCAGCATCCAGTGCCACACTGAGGTGCCCTTGGACACAGCAGTTCCCTTCCAAAAGGGGAAAAAGAGGAGATCAAACAAATAAATAAATATTCAGCATAGTACTGAAAAAAAAAAACACCACCTTTTTTGATTTTAATTAAGGGTTCTTCCCCCATCACTTTAAGAAAGTAAAACCTTAAGTGCTAAAGTGACTCAGAATCGTCAAATCCCTGAATGGTCTGGGTTGGAAGGGACCTCAAAGCCCATCCCACTCCACCCCTGCCATGGCAGGGACACCTCCCACTGTCCCAGGCTGCTCCCAGCCCCAATGTCCAGCCTGGCCTTGGGCACTGCCAGGGAGCCAGGGGCAGCCACAGCTGCTCTGGGCACCCTGTGCCAGGGCCTACCACCCCATAAAACTGACCCTGAAGATGTGGGTTTCTGGGTGCTTCTTCCCAGTCAGAGCCGCCATACAACAAAATATAAATTTATCCAGCAGGTAACGTTTCCGGAAGGGTTTTCTCCCCACCTGTACACCAGGCACCAACACAAGCACCCGGAGAAGATCCAGGTGCCACAATGATGGTCAGTGTCTGCAGTTTAAGAGGGATGACCAAACCTTTCCCTGTGCTTGGCTGGAGGAGCTGACAATGGGATAAGCAGGAAGAACTCGGGTATTCCTGAGGGACGATCCGAGGTAACAGGTTCAGGTTTGTAAAGAACCCAGGACATTCCTCAGCCAGCTCATCCAACCAGGACCAGCCAGTGCCCAGCTCCCACCAAGGCTTCCTCCCTCCTGCCTGCTGCCCCAGCTTCCCAGAGGATGTTGGGGAGGAAGCTGCCTTCATTCATCCACGCACTCAATGAGCGTGGATTAAATATTCCCGGATAAATTACTCCAGGAAGCTCTTCAGCTGCTCAGTGCAGCCTGGGGGAAACACCTGGTTGGTTTCCGTGTCCTGAAACCACGGAACAACAAATGTGGAGAGGTACATGGATGCCTGGGACTGCGGGAGGCAGCTTCCACCGGAACTCCCAGTTTTGGACAATGGAGAAATGCAAGGAGGGAAACCCTAATGGCAAAGTCACCCCCTTACACAAGCTGGGAGGTACAACATGACCTGTCAGAGTCCAAGGGGTGCCTGGAGAACACTCCCAGTAGTCATGGGATTTAGTTTTAGGTGGTCCTGCGAGGAGCAGGGAACTGGACTCGATGATCCCTAAGGGTCCCTTCCAACTGGAGATATTCCATGAAGTCTGAGGTTGAGTCCAGACACCCCAGAAGCCTGACAGACCTTCAGACCACACCGGTCCAAGCCAAGAGAGGTAGAAAAGAGGAAAATTAAAACCCACTCAAGACTGGCAGGTGCAGGAAGGCAAACAAGGAGCTCTCCCATTCCTCCATCACCTTCCCCGTCCAGCTTCTCCCTGAGGAGGAGGTGACACCCACCTCCCGTGACCTCTGCAGGTCCACTGAGGCCATGGGCACAAGCACATGGGGCACTCTGGGCACGGCCCCCCCCTCCATCCCACCCAGGGGAGATAAGCCATCTTCCTTGGCTGCTCTTCAAGTGGCTTTGAGACAACGACTTAAGATGGTTTGGCTGTCAGCCACAGCCCAGGGACTGACAGCAGGAGCTAGGAATGCCCCAGGGAGCCTGGGCCCAGCCCCTGCA
>VZTI01001606.1:74531-95538 GCA_013397865.1 Struthidea cinerea | reverse complement strand
AACAGGGACACAGGAGCCTCTTCCATCCCACCCCGAACAGGGACACAGGAGCCTCTTCCATCCCACCCCGAACAGGAGCACCAGCCCCCCCGACAATGAAGGACTCTGCACCGACGACGTTATCTCTGCGTCTGCCATCTAAGGACACTGAACAAAAAGGCACCTGAGGAAGAGCTTTATCCCGTAACTAAGTTCTAGGAGACACGTGAGGCTCCTGTCAGTTCCAGGAGATCACAGTGGCTGGAGCTGGTGATACAAAGCAAGGTGTTATGAGCTACGTCCGTGTGACCCCTCCGCGCTCCTCACAGCTGGATGTACCAGCACTGCCAGTCGCAGCTCAGGCCTTTTTTAAAGGAAAAAGCAGATGGATGGATCAAACCATGAGGAAAACAGCAGACGTTCCTCTCAGGACTCAAAGACGTAACCAGCATTTGAGAACAATCCCAGACTGCTCTGCAGAAGACACCTGGGTCTCTCAGTCCACACAACTATCAGGAATAAATCGTAATTCCTTCCCCAAACCACATTATGTGAGCACCAGCACCTCGAACATCCTGACTGCAGACCTGACGGCAGCTTCCAGTGGAACTGGAGCTTTATTGTGCCTTCCCAAAGGACAGCCAGGATAAAAAACTTGGATGATCTGCTGCTCCCAATTCCTAACAAATCAAATCAGACTTGTTTTTCTCAGCCTAGTTTACCCATTTTAATCTTTTGTAGTCCTCTTACTCTGATAAAAAGAAGATTTGAGTGACCAAGTTAAACAAGATGTGAGCCCTTTGCAGCAGAAAAGGCAAGGAAAGAAAGTCCAAGTGGCCAGAAAGGACAAGCCTTGAGTTCCACACCAGCCCTGTTATCCCAAACAGAACCCCAGGAATATTTGAAACTTCAATAAATACCTGAAAGGCTGGAGCCCCTCTGCTCTGGAACTAGGCTGGGACAGCTGGGAATGTTCACCTGGAGAAGGGAAGGCTCCAGGGAGAGCTCAGAGCCCCTTCCAGGGCCTAAAGGGGCTCCAGGAGAGCTGGAGAGGGACTTGGGACAAGGGATGGAGGGACAGGACACAGGGAATGGCTTCCCACTGCCAGAGGGCAGGGCTGGATGGGATATTGGGAAGGAATTCCTGGCTGGGAGGGTGGGGAGAGGCTGGGCTGGAATTCCCAGAGCAGCTGTGGCTGCCCCTGGATCCCTGGCAGTGCCCAAGGCCAGGCTGGACATTGGGGCTGGGAGCAGCCTGGGACAGTGGGAGGTGTCCCTGCCATGGCAGGGGGTGGCATTGGATGATCCCTGAAGTCCCTTCCAACCCAAACCTTTCTGTGATTCTATCTGGAAGGATTCTAACTGGAAGGGTGTAAAAGGAGCAGTGAGTAGAAGGTTTAACAGAACAGGACGGAAAGGTGAGTGCATTCCAGACATGTTTGCTCCACAGAAGCTCCCAGAGGCAGAACTCTCATGTCAGATCTCTGGAGGGTCGCTGCGGTTCCCAGCACGGCTGTTTTGGTGCTCACACAGCTGGATCCAACCTCTGCTTTTGAATGAGAGATTTAGCGCTGGGTCATTAGAAAATCAGTTCCTACCTCACAAGCAGGTGTTCCCTGGGCAGGTACTTCAGTCCTCACAAACTGCTGATCTGCAAGACACAAAGCAGAAGGAAGCGTGTGATCACAGAGCCCCGGGATGGCACGGAACTGGGGATGCTGGGACATGAGTGGTGCTACTCAGAATTAACTAAAACTTGGGAGATTTTTCTGCAGTCCCCCTCCAGTGGTCCGGGCAGCTTCCCTCAGTGCTCTCAACAGGAGTAAGATCGGTGCCAGACTCTGCTCAGGGGTGCCAGTGACAGGACAAGGAGCCACAGACCAAAACACAACACGTTCCACCTCAACAAGAAGAGCCTCTTTCCACGGAGGGGCAGAGCCCTGGAACAGCTGCCCAGGGGGGCCTGGAGTCTCCCTCTCCAGAGACATCCCAAACCCCCCTGGACACATTCCTGTGTCACTGCTCCAGGTGCCCCTGCCCTGGCAGGGGTTGGACTGGATGGGCTCCAGAGGTCCCCTCACATTCCAACCATCCTGTGATTGCTGTTTCTCATCAACACGTGCTCCAGCTGTTTAGGATATTCCATGAAAACTGTGAGCGACTTTTCCCTCGTTACACACCTTAACAGGTTTCCCCAAACACAGCATTAAAGCTGAATTAATCCGGGCTGATCAGGACATCCCTGCCCTAAGCAGCATTTCAGGTGCTCAATGAACGGCTTAAGAGCTCACAGGGCCCCCGTCAGTCCCTGTCACACCTGCCCAGCCACCTGTGACAGCCACATCCGAGTCACGAGCCCACCTTTATCTGCTCCAGCTGTTTTCCCCACGTTTGCCACGATTCCAGTGCAGCTGCTCCCACCAGCTTTGTCAGGGAACCATCTCCTGACCTGGGAGGAGTTCCAGGTCGTGTTCCAAATTTTTCTACCCAACATTTTACATTCTGTCGATAATGTTTCCTCATTGTGAGGCAAACACAGATGTTAAAAAAAAGATTCTATCCCAATAATTATTCCTTACAGCTCCCTTGCAGAAGGGAACATCAACTGAGCCATGGAGTTAAAGTATTTCAATCCACATGGAGAAAAGTGTCCAGCTTGTTCTCCACCACTGCAAGTCATCCAGCCAATCCCACAGGAAAATATCATCTCAGTCCCTGCTCAGCAGTCAGACAGAAACACTGATCCATGTTCCTCTCCCCACAGATGGGCATTTCGTGTTCCAGGGAAGTAAAATGCCAGAGCTTTTAGCTGAATGAGGACACAGCCCGGTGAAAAGTGTCATTTTAGCTTTAGTAAAGCGGTGAAGCACTCAGGAGTGAGAAAAACCTTCCAGAAGAGTCCTGCTCCCTTCAGAAGGGCTGGGAAGGGGAGTTACCACACTAATTAAGGAATGGAGGAAGATCCTGTGCAGGATTCAGCTGCACGAGGCGCTCAGTGTCAGCTCCTGCTGGTGTGCTAACAGTGATACTGCCCTTCCCCACAGAGGAAACTCTGCTAACACAAACCCACACCTGAACAGTGATTTATCACATGAGCCACCCTGATAAACTGGGACGTCAGGGTCCTTCTCTGCAGCTCCTTCCCACTGAAGAACACCCACATCACTTCCCAAGGCATCACAGCCCAAGGCACAGCCCGACTGGCTGCTCCCCTGAAGTTCATCCCACAGCTCTTGCTGTGATCCACTCTCTCACACACGAGATTCCGATCTCTTTGCACAGAAACCACTAAAACTTTACCTGATTCGTTAAGAAAAACAACCCTCAGCCCTCTCTTTTTGGGCAGAATTGATGAAAATGAGAAGCAGGAGCTCCTTTTTAAGTGCTGCTCCAGTTCAAATGGGGCAGTGCCGGTAACTGTGACATCAAATCTACCACAGGTTCTTGGTCTGGGCAAACCAACTTTTCCTTTGGGAAAGGTGCACCTCTGGTTGCTCTCTAAATAACCCCTGAAGGGCAGAATTCCTGTACTGTGGGGGTCTTAGCTGCCCCCATGGTAAAATTGCTGCTCTTTAAGCTAGGGGGTGATCTCACAGGCCAGCAGAATTGTTAAATATCTGTGCTTCTTACTCCAAATCGACAGATTTTCTGAAATTGGAGGTGTGGCTGCAAAGATTTCTTATGTGTTTAATTAATCTGAGAGACTTCACCCCGTCCCCTCACACGATCAATTGAGGAAGACACTGACTGTTCCAAAAGCCTTGCTGAACAGCAGGAAAAACCCATACATCCAGCAAATCCCAACTCACGCAGCCCACGATTAACCAGGATCATTCTCCAGTTCGGAGAAATACTTCTGAGAACTATTTTAATGTTTAGATACCTGTCCATGCATTGTGACCCCGATTCCAGGTTCCCAACTTCCTTCCTCCCCAACACTGTTTTCCCACAAGAGAATGGAAAAGCAGGGATCTCGTTTACACCACTCTCCATCTGATCCTGCCTGCCCTATCAGGGAACAGGCACTGCCTGGCCTGCAGACTGCTCGTGTTTGCTGTCCCTGTGAGATCCAGTTCCACATCCTGCACCAGTGGTTCTTGCTCCTCAGCTCCTCTGCTTCCCGAGCTCCTCATCCTCTTAGTACAGAACACTCCAATGGCTTCTCCAGCTTCAGAGATTCCCCTCCCAGGAAAAGTTAATCCCCTGTACCCCGTTACCACAGTGACTACTGCCAGGTTACCGCCCACTCTCTCACCTGAGGGTTCACCAAACACACCCTGTCTGTCATAGGATGCAGTCATACTCCAAGGAGAGCCAAAATCATATCCCTATTTTGGGGCAAACATTAACAATGCCCCTCAGGTTTTTGTAATTTTGAAGGTTCTTACTACTTTTAGTAGCACCTTGTCTCTACCAGTTTCCAGTGGCAGCCCTTCGGAGGACGGAGTGAACTCCCAGCTCTGCTTGGCCCTGGAGAAGCCACTCACAAAGGATGAAAGAGAGTGATTCCCCACGTGCACCTCACAAAATGGTCATCACTGGGCAGTCTCCAGTTCCAGTGATCCAGGACTTTCTGTGTGAGCAGTGATTGTTCCGGTCCCTGTTCGCGATGCCAGAGACAGGGAGCAGAAAAATGCTCTGGATTACCCCTCTTATTCCAGCCAGGTGGAATGCACTTCAGTGGCACCGAGTTAATAACAGAAAGAATGTGCCATTCCCCATATCAGAAGCCCTTATCAGCTCCCTCAAACTCCCTAAACAAGCAGCATTTTCTGTTTTCCCATCCCAGATTCACGACTGTTTCCTGTGCCCTGCACGAGAAAGCCCCTCAGCCTTTGAGCTTCCTGTCCTCTCACCCTTCAGACCTGGTTTCCAAAGCTCTGGGTAAACAGCTCCCTTTAAATAGCTCCGTCTCCAGCACGTACAGGGCACGGAGATCACTCGATAGGAGAAGCCAAGAGGGGCGTTGCCCATCCCGGCTCCAACATTCCACATGCAAAGCAGTCCCAGGGTGTCGACGCCGCGGCTCCAAAGGCAAAGGCTGGTGTGCCCTGAGCTAAATATACACGGTGGCCATGAAGCCCAGATTGGGCAGCTCGGATTTCCATCCCTGGCTCTTCCCAGAGGAATACTGCTAACAGCAATAACTACAACAACCTGACAAGGAATCTCAGAACCATGGAATGGTTTGGGGAGGAAGGGACCTTAAAAGATCCCATTTCAATCCCTGCCATGGGCAGTGAAACCTTCCAGGAGAAGGAAAATTGCCTTTATGGCCACAACCCCCTATGTTGTCTCCTTGCCTGTTCCTGAACTCACCAAGACCCTAAACCAAGAGATTACTCACAAATACATGATGGACTTTTTTCCTTCATGGGCACCACTGCCAAATACTCAATGAATTTTTGTTCAGCATCAAACTCCTGTTCCCAAACTGGCACAAAGCATCTCGGATAAAGCGGACAGTAAATCCTAGGAGAAATGGGTAAGTGAGCTGGGAACGGGGCTCAGCCTGGAGAAAAGGAGGCTCAGGGGGGACCTTGTGGCTCTGCACAACTCCCTGACAGGAGGGGGCAGCCGGGGGGGTCGGGCTCTGCTCCCAGGGAGCAGGGACAGGAGGAGAGGGAACGGCCTCAGGCTGGGCCAGGTTGGACACCAGCAGGAATTTCCCCATGGAAAGGGTGCTCAGGCCTTGGGAGGGGCTGCCCAGGGAGGTTTGGAGTCCCCATCCCCGGAGGTGTCCAAGGAAGGGCTGGAGGTGGCACTCAGTGCTCTGGGCTGGGGACCAAGTGGGGTTCAGGCACAGGTTGGACTCGATGGCCTTGGAGATCTTTTCCAACCCAAATGATTCTGGGATTTGAAAGAGACTGCTTTTACATTTAACTCCAGGCTTTTGAGTAGAGCTTCTCCCAAGAGAAGCTAAGTTAGACTAATAATTTAAAGAGTCTTCAAAACACAGGATGTAATTCCACTGCACTTGAAGAGTGAATCATTTTCTAGGGAAATATTCATGAACAGCAAGGCAGAGTTCCACGGCAGTCACGCAAGTCCTGCTGCCTGGAGAAGGAGATGATCCTCCCCAGTCCCAGGTAGCACAGGGAAGAACGAAGGTCTCCCACTGCAAAGCAAGCAGACACTCTTTGGCAACATCCACATTTCATCCTTATTAGAGGGGACAGACTCCAAAGTAAGAGTCTTCGGCAGCGATTCGGGCTGACAAAGTTAAAACCCAGTGAGGTTCATACAATCAGACAGGAAATAAGCAGCTGCACAAGCGGGGCTGTTTTTATAGCACCACGGATTTTGGGATGTCAGGAGCAATCTGAAAAAGAGAAGCAAAGTGCAATGACTCTGGGAAGTTGGAGGAGTGACTCATGGGTTGCCACAGCGCCAGTGTCAAGGACCAGCCAAGGACCTTCCCAAAGGGCTCCAGAAGGCTGGGCAGTGCAGCAAGGGCTGCACTCACCTGGGAAGGAAAGCTCCAGAAGCCAGAGCCCTCTGCTTTGTTAATGCCCAAGAGAGGAACGTGGGAAGGGTGGGAGAGACCGTGTTACACACGAAGTACACATGACAGGAGCCTGGAAACACCCAGAGAAGGCTGAGATGAAGGACTTTGACACAAGCGATGCACAGAAAGATTCAAAGATCGTTCTCAAGTGTCAAAACAAAACAAAACCTTAACATCCAGATTCGCACCAAAAAGAAACCCAGCACCAAAACCCAAGGCAGAAATTGTCCTTGGTGAGAATCAGCAAAGCCTATCCCTGTTCAGCAGAAGCTCAATAAAAAAAGAAAGTGATTTAAGCAAGAGCGAAGTGTCTCTTTTCACAGCTGAAGGACTCTGCTGCTCACAGGCCTGAATTAGCTAAAATTAGCCCTCACAGTTGCATTCTCACCAGCACCTCGAGCCTCCCGTGTGGATGAGTAGTTTTGGTGAAAGCAGCTCTAATTTGGATTCAGAGCATGCAAATTTAAGGAGAATAGTGATTTCTGACCAGCCCTTTCCATGAACACTGATGCATAAAAAACACTGTCTTTCACATTCAAGTTTAATCCTCTTCTGAAATATTTATTTTTGGAACAATTCAGGGAACAGAAAGCCTTCAGCCCAGACGAATCACATCTAAACATAGAGAGTTTAAGAATTCAGGAATTCTTCCTACTGTTCTGTCTAATCAATACAGATCCACCATGACTCCTGTCATCTGCTTTATTTGTCACAGCACATCCCCACACCCACCCTCTGCCAGCGTTATCCAACCTGCATCTTTTGGGATGGGATAGGCCAGAAACAGCTTTTTTAATGATTTGACATTCATAAAGACTCAGCTGCACACACGTTATACAAGGAGCACTAAGAACAGAGGCAAGTCTTGAACTATGCAATCATCCCTCAGGGCTGGGGCTCCTCCAGTGCCTGTCCTGCCCTAGCTGAGGGAACATTAATGAACTCTTTGATGGCAACAAGGAGAAGCAGCAGCTTTCATTATCCAAACGTCACTTGTCCGCTAATGAGAGGCTGCTAAGCTGACTGACGGCCTTCCTGAGACGCCTTCCTGCATCGGGAAGGAACAGGAAGGAGCTCCTCACCAGGAGCTGCAATGTCACCGTTGCGTTAGAGTGACCAGGAGCATTCCCACATAGAAAATCCTGCTCTCTGCACCACGGTCGCTACATGCAAATGGATCTGAGAACGGTCCTGGCCCACGGCAGCTCTGGAACAGCACCCACCAGTGTCTGGGAGAGGATTTTTGCCCCAGGTCAAAGGCTGCAAGAGGAAATCTCCTGGAATAGAACATCCCAGCACTACCAGAAGTCACCAAACATCACGTAACTCAGTAGCACGAGGGTAGCTGGAGACACCAGACTGTAAGCAGCTCTTACTTAAGCTTTTTTCATATCCACATCACCTCAGCTTCCTGGGAGCTTCAGCAGTGCAGCTCAGCTGCCACTACACAAGAGCAAACCACCAGGAACGCCTCCCCAGCCCACGACTGGAACAAACAGGGCATTTGCAAGGGCTTATCACTGAGGGCCCTTTTAAAAACCAACATTTCTGCTGGTTTCTAAAAAGTCTTCTACAAAGTCTCTCAGCCAAGGTGTAACAGGTTGTCCAACACGTCAAACAAGAAGGATCCTTGTGTTACTCACTGCACGCGCACCACACCCAGAGCAGCAGGAGCAGAACACGGCTGCTCCCCCACAGCTCCTCTGGCAAGGCTGGAGATGCTTCCAGAGGAGCCCTTTGGTTTTATTCCGCTCTCACCCATGCCAAACCCTCGCTGTGCAGATCAAAGGGTCGGTGGAACGGTCAGCAGTGTTATCTACATCCAAAAACACAACGTGAAGGCGTGTCCTGCCTGTGCCTAAAGGGGGCTGAGACGAAAGACAGAGATAGAAGACAGTGACAGAACAAGGGGTAATGGTTTTAAACGCAAAGAGGAGAGATTTATATTGGATATTGAGAAGGAATTCCTGGCTGGGAGGGTGGGCAGGCCCTGGCACAGGGTGCCCAGAGCAGCTGTGGCTGTCCCTGGATCCCTGGCAGTGCCCAAGGCCAGGCTGGACATTGGGGCTGGGAGCAGCCTGGGACAGTGGGAGGTGTCCCTGCCATGGCAGGGGTGGGAGTGGGATGATCCTTAAGGTCCCTTCCAACCCAAACCATTCCATGATTCTGTATCAAACATACCCATGGTACCTCTGGAATGGAGAACTCCCTAATCTCACTGGAACTACAAAACATTGTCTTTCCTCAACTTTGGAAAAGGAAAACCAAGAAGGCAATTGCTGCCACCAAGAGCGATTTTACCAAGTTACAGCAGATTAAGGAATGCTGTCTGCAGTGTCAGCTCAGGCCCTGCTGTGGGCAAACAGGAGAGAAGCTGGGATTTCCCATCTCCTTGGGACCTTGCAGGCTGCCACAGCAACAGCTTCGAAGCCAAACAGCTCCTGGAGAACTCCCGACCATCTCTGACATTTTATTATTGTAAGAAAGCATGAAAATTCATGAGACTGAAATCTCCTCACATTTACAAGGTTGATGCCTGCCAGGTTTCATAACTGAAGTGCCCGAGCTGCCCATTAATATCTCCTCACCTACACCAGGTCACAACCTCCTCCTGTATCCCCATCCTGGATACAGGAGGAGGGAGGGGATTATCCTATGGGAACGTGTGGGTGGGCAGGGAGCTGCAGGTCACAACCCAGGGACAGTTAATGGACCTCACTGAGCACTGAAAACCCACCTACCAAGCCTCTAGGATTTTATGGGAAAGGATCCATGCAGGTGCTCTTGGAGTTGAGCTTTGCCTGGTGCTTGTGAATGGATCATCTTACAGGGACTCCAACGTGGGGGAACCACCGACCTGTGCTGCTTCACCCCAACCTGCGACCGCCCCAGCCCTGACCTAAAAATACCTTTACAACAGAGAGTCTGAATTTATTTAATTCTTGGCTTTTCAGGCTGGAAACTTATTATGGCAGTAGATTTTATATGGATGCTTTGGAAGAAAAAAGGAAAAAAAATACCAAAGTTTAACAGAATACAGGCTGGCAGCATGACCAGGACTCTGAGTTACAAGTTCTGAAAATGCATGTTATTTGGTTTATATCAATATTTCCACAAAAAAGGTCATTTATATACATTGCTACAGACCCAACTCTCATGCCCAGATGTGCTCTAAACACAGAGCAGTACCTAAGCAGAGCAGTGTTTGATAAGCTGTGTATTTCAGGGGAAGTATTTCAGATGTGCAGGAACACACAAGGAACGTGATCCAGGCATTGCCCACATCCCCAAAAATCTGTCCCAAAGGTGAGAAACACTGTAGGATGAACCCGCTCCACAGCAAATCCAGCATCTCCTTTGCTCAGTGATGTTTTTTATGAACTGGGTGCTCTTTACAGACAGAATTTACAGAGTAAAGGCTCATCCTGCTTGCTGTTTGTGGGATCTGCTCCTGCACGAAGAGGCTGCCCTGCAGGGAATTCCACCCTCCTTCACCCACATCCATCCCTCTGCACACAGGACTCCTGGCTGGTGGCAGTGCCTGGTGTTTTCTGCTACGGAAATCGCAGGCTCCCAAGAGCAGCAGCGGTGTCAGAACAGCCAGAGGGGAGGGATCAGAAACACCCCACAGCCCTCATCAGTCACAGGAGAGCAAACACATCCCCAGGACAAGGCACACACACCCCACTGCTCACAGCCCAGCGGAGAAGGAATCTGCTTTTCCTCTGTGTGCAGAGCTCCTGGATCAAAACCGGCACAGGGAAGGGATAATTCCCCTCTCCAACACTTCTCTAGCCCATACCAAAATTCAGAAGTTACAGGTTACAAATATGACAGGTCCCTTGAAAGGGACTCTGGGTAAGAGCCTGGAATGACAGGACATGGGGGAGTGGGTTCAAGGGGCACAGGTTGCCCAGAGAAGCTGTGCCAGGGGCTCCCCATCCTCACAGCCAGGAATTGCTTCCCAATATCTCATCCAAACCTACTCTCAGTTTGAGCCATGCCCACTTGTCCTGTCATTCCAGGCTGAAGCCCCCCTCCATCTTTTTGTCGGCTTCTAGACTAGAGGGCATCCTCTACCACAAAAGTTAATGACACTCAAAATCATTGCAGAGACAACACAAAGTGTTAGACTCAATACAAACCGAATCCATTCGGAATATGAGCATATTCCAGAAGTTTTCAGAAAGTTTTACATGGAAAAGACCAGATTAGCAAGAGTTAAGCAGTATCTGTGTCATGAGATACCAGAACTACTAAAACATTGAACTCCTGATTACACACGCTGACTTTGTCAGGACCTCACTGTGATCCCAGCTGGGCAGAAGTCACTCATGGAACATTCCAAATTCTCCTGGTAAATTCAGGAGAAGCCTCAAAACATCATTCGACCTCCCCTGTGTGGGGACAGTGCCCAACACCCCACAGAACTTGCACCTCGGCTTAGGCAGAGCTTTGTTAGGTCAGCTCTGAGTGATCCCCAGCACAACCAACCTCTCCCCACCCCAGAAGCAAGAATCTGGGCACTACCAGGGTGCAGGAGAACCAAAGAAAACAAAGATTCTCCCGTTATTTCAGATTTCCAGCTAAAATCGGAGCATCTCCGAGTGGATTTGTTCTGAGAGGTGCAAGCAGAAAGTGATACCTGCAGCTGGGGAAAGGGGAGATGGGAGATAAGGGTCAGAGCAGTGCAGCCAGATAGGGTTAAGGTCATTAACATTTAGTTCTTTGCCTCTTAGCTCACAGATCACATTTCCAAGGCATAAAGACACTCACCTTACCCAAGCTTTTCAGACTCAGATTGAAAAACAAACCCACCAGCAAAAAAAAAAAGTCCATTTGTAAGGGGTAAGTTTCGCTTTGTTCAAGGTGGGTGGGAAAACCAACCAGAGTAAGACTCAAAGCCATCTTGTGGATAAATTCTTGGGCTGAGCTGGAACACATTCATATTCTGCATCAAAACTGTGGCTTTTAGAGTTTTTTAAGCAGTGTCATTCCTTAGCTAATTCAAGGCAACAGTGCCTGGTCCTGAAATTACCTGATAAATCCTTCAGATGTTTATTTACAACTGCAGTAGAGTAATTAAAGCTTCTAAAGAAAAACGTTTCTAAAGCCAACAAAAAAATAAGTGGAACAGAAGATGAGCAGACACTTCCCGTTATGCAACTGCCTGAAAAAACAGATTTGCTCAATTCAGCGTGAAAAACTAGGCTGGAGTCTGAGTACCCACCATCAGCTGCTGACAGGTTACAACAAGGTGCAGACAGCTGTGTTAAACCAGAACTCGGGAGCACATTGCTGCAAGATCTGAGACACGATACAGGGAACGGGGTGTTGGACACACAGAGGCCCCAAACACACCCTGCAGAGCACCAGGGGCTGGCACCGTCCCTCCACCCTGCCCTAAACCTGCAGGGTGCTGCTAAACATCATTTGATTACGGGTTTTTAAACCTATCTCGGGTTGTAGCCATGGCAGAGCCAGCCAGAGGCGTGGAGGGCATGAGAATCACAGGATCATTAAGATTGGGAAAGCTCTCCAAGGTCACCGAGCCCAGCCTGTGCCCGATGCCCACCTTGTCCCCAGCCCAGAGCACTGAGTGCCACCTCCAGGTGTCCCTTGGACACCTCCAGGGACGGGGACTCCAAACCTCCCTGGGCAGCCCCTGCCAAGGCCTGAGCACCCTTTCCAGGAAGGAATTCCTGCTGATGTCCAACCTGAGCCTCCCCTGGCCCAGCCTGAGGCCGTTCCCTCTCCTCCTGTCCCTTGTTCACTACAACCTCCTCTCAAGTTGTTGCAGACAGAGAAGGTCCCCCTCAAGAGTTGAGCACTTCTACTTTGCTGCATTTTTGAAGGTTCAGTCACAGCAAACAAACAATGAGCTGGGTAACAACTACAGGGAAAATAAAAAAGAAGGGAGAGGCTCAGCATCTTTGAAGATTCCACCCCCACAGACCCTCTTGTTCTGGGAAAGCAGAGCAGTAGCTCTCACCCTGTCTGTGTTATCAGAGCAATGACAGCCTAAGCCAAGGGAGCTGCTGGAAGTGTTTTCTCTGATCCTTGTTCTGCGCTTATCAAGGAAAGCGACTCCTGCTCTGAAAATGCAGCAGGATCAGCAGCAGTTTCCTCATCAAGATTGGAACCAGTACAACGTGTGTTACTTCACACCACAACCAAATAAATCAGTGCAGAATGACTGCTTAAAAACCTCAAATAACGCCTTCAGAAATCAAAAGCTGCATTAATAAATACTGAATTATCACAGAATGAAAATGCTTCACACATATCCATAAAATGAATTTTCATCACTATACTTAATCCACCTGATTTCTGTTTCTCGCAGCATTCAGAATTCAGAAAGTTCTGTGGTTTAGTGCACAGGTTCTTACTGCAAAGACCAATTAAAAAATAATTATACCATCCAGCTTTTAATCTGGACTTAAAACTGTTCAGCTCAGACTCATTAAGAAAAAAGAAAAAAAAAAGCAAAGCCCAGCTGTTCGTGTGTCCATCCACACTTTCACTTGTTCCTGGCCAAGACACAATTGCATTCCTGCTACTGGTCATTCACCCAGATCCAAAGAAAACCGGGAGTGCTGAGGCCACGGCGTGTGGAGACCTGTGAGACCCCACCTGCAGAGCTGCCCCAGCCCCGGGGCCAACAGCACCAGGACCTGGAGCTGCTGGAGAGAGCCCAGAGGAGGCCCCGGAGCTGCTCCAGGGCTGGAGCCAGGCTGGGACAGCTGGGAATGTTCACCTGGAGAAGGGAAGGATCCAGGGAGAGCTCAGAGCCCCTTGCAGGGCCCGAAGGGGCTCCAGGAGAGCTGGAGAGGGACTGGGGACAAGGGCTGGAGGGACAGGACACAGGGAATGGCTTCCCAGTGCCAGAGGGCAGGGATGGATGGGATATTGGGAAGGAATTCCTGCCTGGGAGGGTGGGGAGGGACTGGCACAGGGTGCCCAGAGCAGCTGTGGCTGCCCCTGGATCCCTGGTGGTGTCCAGGCTGGACATTGGGGCTGGGAGCAGCCTGGGACAGTGGGAGGTGTCCCTGCCATGGCAGGAGGTGGGATGGGATGGTCCTTAAGGTCCCTTCCAGCCCAAACCATTCTGGGATTCCAAGACCCAGCAAAGCTCTTTCACTGCTGCCCTGTCCCTGTGCAGCCCTGCACTGACAGGCTCCACTCCCAGTACTGCATTCACTACTCCAGGAATACACCCAGGAGGTGGGAATGCACCCAGGAGGTGGGAATGCACCCAGGAGGTGGGAATGCAGTGACACTGGCCTGTGCACCACATCTGACAGTGCTGACGAAACAAAAACTGTGCCAAAGCTCAGGAATTGGGGATTTCCGAGTCACCCCCAGCACGATGAATTCAGTTGCTCCTGCTGTGCTCACGTGCAGGAGCTGTTACAACCCAAACTCCAACTAATTCTCCCATAGTTTTAAAGACAAATTCCAGGGATGAACGAGGGAGACAAGTCTAACACATTGCCTTACATGTAATTCCATTATTTTTACAGTTCTCAGCAGTTCTTTAGTTGGCAGAAATAAAACATTTGTATTGGAGTTTCTGCAGACTCCAAACCTTCCGGCCTCCCCTACACACAGATATTGCAATTTAAACTGGAACCAGCATGAGGCTCCCAGTGCCTCCAAGGACAACAAAGCAGCTTATCAGGGTGAGAAACTGAAAGAACAATGAATAATACAACTTCTGGTGTTTAAAGTTGACTTAGAATGAAGCAAACTCTGTTTCTGGCACATCACTGAATTCCCACTCAGCAAGATCCGAGTGTCAACCCCCACAAGCATTGCACAAGTTGAATATTCAGGGTTGCCCTTACTACAAGTAGTTTTCCCCATCAATTGCTTATTTCAAAGCAACAATTTCATCATTTTAAAACCAGAAACAGGTAGAAAGCACAGAAGGCACATTGATTCACTGCACTACGTTTTAAAAGGAATAAATTAAAATTATGAAGCCAAGGATCACTGTTACATCATTTTTAATTTCAACCTTGCTTGGCTCCGCCTGAGGACCAAAGTGATGTTTCTCAGTGAAGATGGGGACCACATTTCCTCATTCTGTAACAACTTTTCATTAGAGAGACTTGGGTTGGAGGGATTTTAAGGATTATCCCATTCCACCCCTGCCATGGCAGGGGATACCTTCCACTGTCCCAGGCTGCTCCCAGCCCCAGTGTCCAGCCTGGCCTTGGGCACTGCCAGAGATCCAGGGGCAGCCCCAGCTGCTCTGGGCACCCTGTGCCAGGGCCTCCCCACCCTCACTACCAGGATTTGTTTCCTAATAAACAATTCAAATCCACCCTCCTTCAGTTTAAAGCCATTCCCTCTTGTCCTGGCACTCCATGCCCTCGGTACAGAGTCCCTCTCCAGCCCTCCTGATATACCTAAAACCAATGCAATTGCCAGAAAAATAAGCACAGCAAATCCACAATCCAAATTCTTACTGACCCCACCTGCGGAAGCAGGAGGGAAAGCTCGGGATGGCCCCTTGGGATGGCCCCACACTCCCAGCTCCCCCGAGCACGACCCCACAGCCCACGCAGCTCCCTTGGGTTCAGCAAAGAGCTCCAGCCTTGCCCAGTGCTCAGTTGGGCACCAGGATGAGCTCATTCCCAGCAGCAAACTCCATCAAAAAGCTTTTTGTTACAAGTTGCTGTACTTCAGTTTGCTTCGTTTTCAGATTAATTAGTAAAGATGCTTTACAGAAAGATCCACTTTATTATTCAGAAAGTGTTCAGTGCTTCCCCTCTCCTTCTCTTACATTTCTATCGCTTTAGATTTAGAATATTTATAAGACATTTTTAAATTTTTAACTTAAATTATTAGAATCATGATGGGATGAATTCTAGAGAGCTCAGGGAGGGGCTTTTTCTTTGTTTTTTTTTTTCTCCTCTTTGGTGTTTGAAAGAAGAAATACTTGCAGGTTCTCCTTTCAGGTCTGTCCATCCCCTCCTAACCAGGCATTCCAGGTTTTGACTTGTGTTTCAGGAACTGCTTCTGTGTCCCATGCAAGAAACTTGCTGGAATAAAACAAAAGTAATTCCAGACTGTTTTGGGGTGGAAGGGACCTTCAAGGATCATCCCATTCCAAAGCCCCTGCCATGGGCAGGGACACTTCCCACTGTCCCAGGCTGCTCCCAGCCCCAATGTCCAGCCTGGCCTTGGACACTGCCAGGGATCCAAGGCCTGCCCACCCTCCTAGCCAGGAATTCCTTCCCAAGATCCCATCCACCCCTGCCCTGTTCAGTTTAAATGGTGCAGAATTCAGATCTGCCATTGTACAGCACAGAACTGAAACCACAACACAGGGACATCTATTAACAGCCAGGCCTCAGGAATTAAGAGGACACAAACCAGAAGCCCTGCAGTGTTTAGGAACCAAAGAACCTCTGATTACGTTCTGTGAAATGCCCAATCCTGCAGATCTCCGCTCAGGCACAGGCTGCCTATTCCCTGTTCACTTTCCAGAAGGAAGCTCAGATGCCTCAGAGAGTTTCACCCTGTGCTGGGTTTGTTTTTCCCTTCACCCCATCATGTGCTGCCGGAGCTTCCCTGGCCTGTGCAGCCTCAGCCAGACTGAATGAATGAGTCACTTAATTAACCCAGACTTTACACAAAGGACATGTGAGAGCAAAAGCCTGCCTTGAATCTGGTCAACCCGGTGAGCATCTTAAAACACTCAATTTTTCTTTTTTCAGTAGAGCAACAGAATTTAGTAAAAACTTGCTGAGAGAGAACAATCCACAGACAACTTCCAGATTAAAAACTGTAAGATTTCAGTCAATTCTGTAAGATACAGCCCACATCCCTGTGTAGTGGATGAAAATGCTCCTCCCAACACACAACCCCTTTTTTTGGTATTATGCTTCTGAAAAGCACAATACAAAGCATTTCATCTAGAAATCACAGCTCCTGTATTGTGAGAGATTAACAGGAAAACTCTCACAAGAGATAAGCAGGGAGAGGAGTGTTCAGTGCGACCTGCAAGCTGCAAGTGTGAAACCCTGTGCTGAGAGGACAAAGGTGACAGTGGCAGCCACAGATAATCTTTGTTTGCCAATATGGAGGCTTCAGAGCTGGGTTATTTCCTCAACACCACCAGTGCTAACCTGTGCTCTTGGCTTTGAGGAGGGACAGGCATTTTCTGCTGCAGAGGAGATGGAGAGACTCTGGAAAAGCCAAATTACACACCTGGCACGGGGGCACCCTGGGCAGTTTGCTGGTGACACCGAGCTCTGGGTGCTGTCACACGCCTGAGGGCAGGGATGGGGCATCCACAGGGACCTGGCCAGGCTGGAGAGGCTCGACTGTGCCAGCCTCAGGAGGTTCAACACGGCCAAGGGCAAGGTCCTGCACCTGGGCTGGGGCAACCCCAGGCACAAACAGGCTGGGGATGAAGGGATGGAGAGCAGCCCTGGGGAGGACCGAGGGGTGTAGGGGGATGAGAAGTTGAATGTTCCCTGGCCAGACCCCCCGTGCTCTGGGCTGAGCCCCAGATTGGGCAGCAGGAAATGGGGGATTCTGCCCCTCGGCCCCACTCAGCTGAGACCCCACCTGCAGAGCTGCCCCAGCCCCGGGGCCAACAGCAGCAGGACCTGGAGCTGCTGGAGAGAGCCCAGAGGAGGCCCCGGAGCTGCTCCAGGGCTGGAGCCCCTCTGCTCTGGAGCCAGGCTGGGAGAGCTGGGAATGCTCACCTGGAGAAGGGAAGGCTCCAGGGAGAGCTCCGAGCCCCTTGCAGGGCCCAAAGGGGCTCCAGGAGAGGGCAGGGGTGGAACTGGATGATCCTGAAGGTGCCTCCCACTCGACCCAGTGAGGATTCTGTGATCTGAACCCCACAGAGTCCCCAGGACTCTCGGAGGCTGCAGCACAAACAAGGAGCCACAGGGGCACAGCCCACACTTCACCACCACCCGAGAGTAAAAACCAAAGAGATGAAAAAAGGACAAAACAGAAACCAAACCTGCTCTGCACAAGCCCACGTACCTGAACCTTTTGCCTGATGTGGTCTCGCAGTTCTAACATTCTGATTTTATTTAATATGCTGTAAGGTGAGGAGTGCAATACTGTCCTGCTGACTTTCAAACACATATCAAAATAATTGACTCACCTCACCCTCCTGCTCTGCTGTTCATGCTGAATTATTTGCATTTATTCCTCTGATCCAGCTTGTTTTTTTTGTCTTTCTACCTCTAATCCCACAAAAAAAGTTTAGGCTTGAATTTAAAGCATTAACAGGATTGCTGAAAGAAAACTACTTTGAAAAGCCTGTTATCAGTCAGTGAGTGCAGCTGGTGGGTACTCAGCCTCCCTTTGTAGCTGGAATTCTCTAATAAAGGAACATCTGAGCTTAATCCAGAGCTTCTGTTTCACAAACAATGAGATTCTACAATCTTTCATTTGAAAACTAAACTAACTTAAGGACAAAATGCAGGTCCTCCAAGGCACTTTGGAAGTGCCCTTTGCTTTGAAGCAAGGGTTAAAAACTCAGTATGGAAAATTATACTACTCAAGGTGATCTCGGTGTTAAACAAGATATTCATCACCAGAGCCCCCCGCTTCACTTCTGTCTTTCAGAGGATCAGTTCCCAACCTCTGTTTATATTCCACTCCTCAGTTTATAAGTTGTGAAGTTTCTTTTAAGTCATACAACTATTTAGAACACAGCAGGGTGTTACACTTGTACAACCAGGATGCATTTCAATTCAGATTAACTGTTTTCATTACTTCTTGTGCTCCCCCCACGCATTTGCAAAGTTAGTTCAGCACAATGTTTAATTATTCAAATAGAGCTGAAAAAATAACTCCCACTGAAATTTTGATGAGGTGTTAAGGATCTGTAACCATCAGTCCTGCTTCCCCCCCTCTGCAGGCATAAACTGACATCTCTTAATTAAAAAATGAGCTAAAGCAAAGTTACTCAATAGCACAAATACCTACACTAAAAATACACACAAATAACAAATGCACTTTAATTCCATATGGATTTTAAGAGCAAACTTTGCACTACATAATTTCTTGTTGAGTTCACATTCAACCGTTTGATTACATCAGCACCTCAAAATGATCCTGGAAGAAGTGAAGCTTGCCAGGGAATTTCACTGGGGAAACCTAACAGGCACAGTCAGCATATCTGGCTGCTGAAAAGTTATTCTACAGATAAATTACATACTAGAAAAAATAAAACGTACCCCAGACTAGAAAGAGAACCAGCTCAATTTTGATGAATCGTGGGCATTTTCCAGGTTTCTATAAGCATATCCCCAACCAGGGAAATCAATATTCCATTTTAAATCCACACGGACCTCAGACTTGCAGGAGCAGTGTCTGTAGGGAGTGTGAGGTGTGTGCAGTGCTGAGTTTGAACTCCAAGGGCAGGAACTACAAAGGCTGAGCGAGTTCAGTGACTCCCTGCCAGAATCCAGCTGGCTTCCCTGGGAGTTTGTATCCCTGCCTCCCAAAAACCCGTGCTGAGGAACAGCAAACTGCCTTAGAAACTTCCATTTTGCCCTACCAACAGCATAAAAAGCCAATTTTCACTTTGACTCCTCCACAGCCCTTGGCGAGTTCGCAGTCCTGGTAAGGGGGGACAGAAAGTGCAGTGGAAGGAAGGAAGGCAGGAATTCCCTGGTCTGGCACTGCTGGGGACACACAGAGACAAAGCCACGTGCACAAATTCAAAAATAACTTCTACTCATGGCTTCAAATCCAACAGCAAAAGCCAGCCCAGCTCTTGGAGGGTCAGATTTGGAGACTTCTGGTGTTTGAGAACAACACAGCAGATTATGGAGGAGAGGAAAAGCAGCTTAGAAAGAGTTAAACCCTCCGAGAGGAATCCTAGACGTGCACTGGCCAGCTCTGTCCTTACCATAACCTTCCTTCCGCTGCTCTGCCCTGGTCACTCCCTTACTCAATTCCTTAAATGTGTTCCTCTCACTTTCCCAGGAGGACTCGAGTTACCAGGGCCCTCCTGCGTGAATTTTCTATTCTCCTGTCTAACAGTCAGGCACCAAAATAACTTCTCTATTCTCCCAGTGTCACTTTTGGAGTATTTCCTCCTCTCATTATATAACCGCGGAGCTCTGCTTTAAAAGGGAATCTCCTTTTATCACAGGAAGTCAAACCCCAAGGGGGAAAAGCATCAAGTCTGTGGTATGTTTAAACAAGACACCATCAGCTGATGCCAGCCCGAGTCAGGATTTCTGGGACCAGCCTGTTAAATTCTGTGCTCCACTCACCCCTCCAACAGCCTTTTTAGAAGATCTTTGCAGCAAAAAAAAAAAAAAGAAACCCACCCTACACTGAATACACTCATATGGCCTTAAACAGGATCCAGGGAAACAAAAATAAGGGAGAAAAAACAGCAGCTGGGAGCTTTGGAGAGAGAGCAGAGCAGCAGGAGGAGGAGAGCAGAGGGAAACCTGTGGCACAAACACAGCTCAGGGTGATTAAAGAAAAAATGCAAATGGATGCTGCAGAACTAAAGGCCTTTGTGAATCACAGCCACTCACTCATCCATCACCACCTGAAGGGATCCCAGAGCTGCTGCAGCACAGGGCAGGGCTCTCACTGCCCACCAGAGCCACCAGGAAAACCCCGCTGCAATCCCAGTCTGCGGGCAGAACCTGGGTGCCAGGCTCTGCTCAGAGACGAGCACACGAGCATGTGCCCACAGGGAAAGTCTGTCAGCAAGACCAGCAATTACTGCTAATTTGGCAAGTTCAAAACCTTCGCTGCGGAAAACTGAGCTTGGAGGTGCAAGGAGTTTCCTTTATGTTCCCCAACGCCCTCAAATTCATGTTAATTCCTTCCAGGAGAGGGAAATCCCACAGGAGCTGCCAGCAAAGGGACCCAACACACCAAAATAATACAGAACGCCACGAGTGAAAGAGTTGTTGCAGTTTTAAGAACAAGGTGGTGACTGATGCAACATGATAAAGGTTTTTTCCACACCATTAACACCCAGAGGTCTCCAACTGATGTGCAGCTTTTGGGATAAATTTGGGGTTCAGCCACCAGACAATGCTGTGCAGCGCTGCTCCACATTCCTACGTGGAGCTGTTAAACCCTGGTAAAACCACCATTGCTTTTAAGGGAAAGCACAAGCCTAAAAATGCCAGTTTCAGGCAAATTATAGCATCTCTCCTTAAAAGTCAATTCCCCAAGCTGAAAATAGTTTGGACCAAAAGCAAATCAGCTCGAGTCACATCAAACCAGTGCTAATGCAGATATACATCCCTATAAATCCAGTCATTCACCAGTTACACCCATGCAAGCTCCTAAGAGGGTCACTTCAGGACAAATATGTAATCCCCAATGTGACACTTGATCCTATTGCCCTACATGCTGTCCAAATCCCAATGCAAAAAAAAAAGCACATTTTACCTAAAAAAAAACAAAAAACAAAAAACAAAAAAAAAAAAAAAACCAAAAACAAAAAAAAAAAAAAAAAAAAAAAAAAAAAAAAAAAAAAAAAAAAAAAAAAAACCACCC
>VZTI01001606.1:50719-64643 GCA_013397865.1 Struthidea cinerea | reverse complement strand
TGAGGGGACACGGCTGAGGGGACACGGCTGGGAGAGGAGCTGGGGGGACACGACTGGGAGAGGAGCTGAGGGGACGCGGCTGGGAGAGGAGCTGAGGGGACGCGGCTGGGAGGGGAGCTGAGGGGATACGGCTGAGGGGACACGGCTGAGGGGATGAAGGAGATCCCACGCGTTGGGAAGGGTGAGGTGGGGCAGGAAAGGCCGGTATGTAAAGGGGGAGAGGAAGCCCTGGGAGCGTGTGCGTGCCTGTGTTGCACAGAACTACTCGTGGACGTGGAGGAGCTGGAAGGAGTCTTGTGATAAAGCAGAGCCCAGGGCCAGATGGAGCGCCCAGCCGCCCCTCCAGGTGGCCGAACAGCAGGGACCACTCGTGCTGCTGCTCATAATCCTCCGTGGCCCTTCTGGCCCAGAAATGCAGCCCTCTGTGCATGCAGGAGGGCAGGAGGAGAGCAGGAAAGCAGGATAAAGGGATGAAATGTAGATAGCAGGACGGTGAGGGGTGAAAGGCCATGTTTTTACAACAGGCACAGCTGCAGAGTCACAGAATCGTAGACTGGCTTGGGTTGGAAGGGACCTTAAGGATCATCCAGTGGCACCCCTGCCATGGGCAGGGACACCTCCCACTGTCCCAGGCTGCTCCAAGCCTGGCCTTGGACACTTCCAGGGATCCAGGGGCAGCCACAGCATCTCTGGGCACCCTGTGCCAGGCCCTCAGCATCCTCAGAGCCAAGAATTTCTTCCTAATAAACATTCTAAATCTACCCTCCTTCAGTTTAAAGCCATTCCCTGTGTCCTGTCCCTCCATCCCTTGTCCAAAGTCCCTTTCCAGCTCTCTTGGAGTACCTTTAGGCACTGGAACTCCCTGACCCCTGAGCACCCCACTGGTCACTGCTCTGCACTCGGACATCCAGCCAGTGACCACGACTCTGAGTGTGACCACCCAGCCCCCTCCTTATCCCCTGAGTGCTCCATCCAGGAAATCCCTGTCTCTCCAGCCTGGAGACGAGGATGTCGTGTGGGACAGAGTCAAACACTTTGCACAAGTCCAGGCGGGTGACACCGGTCACTGTTCCCTCATCCACCATCACTGTAACCTCAGTTGTTTCCCTCGGTGAAACCATTCCCCGTGGCTGAAACTCCCTGAGACGAGAGCGAGGTGACGCTGGATTGGTGCAGTGACAGCAAGCACGCAGGAGGAACGTTCAGCCCCATCCTTCATGGATAAACCATTACAGCGTACTCTGGGAATTAACCCGGGTGGGAGGGACACCATCCCCTGTCTGCTGACAGCAAGGCTCCTGCACGGCATGTCCCCGAGGGCTCTGTGCCACCCATCTGCCCAGACGGAGCTGCAGAGCTACTAAATCATGAAAATACGGGACACGCTGGCCTGCCAGATAAGAAACTCAAAGCATGGTGACTAAATTAAAACAAAAATAGGTGTGCCTCATGTCTGGGCTCTGGAGGGAGGGAACACCCTTGGCATGAGGTGTGGGAGGGGGCACACCCCATCCAGGTGGGGTTCAGCTGTGCCTTCTGCCCACCCCTCTCCCAACCTCCCTAGCCTGGGTACCTTTCCAGGGCCGGAGCTGGGAGGGGGAAATCCCGTGTCCTGATGAAAGGCAGAGCCATAACAACTGCTTGTACCATGTGCTATTTTTAAGCTCCAAGATAAAATAGCATCCTAATGGCTTTCTTTGGGAGGGTCAGGCGCTGGTTTGAATTTCAGGGCTGTCCCAGCCTACCCTGATCATCAGAGGCTTAAAGATCCTTCTCTCTTCTTAGGAAATCCACCTCTCTTCCCCTCTGGAGCCTTTCTGCTGCCTGTGTCTGAGACAGGGTGCACCCTGGTCCTAGAGCAGAACAGTGATTCCTGTGTCTGTGGAACAGACATGGCAATACAACAGAAAGCAGGGTGTTACAACACAATAATACAATAAAAAGTAGTGAGTTCCATCAGTGCATGTCTGACCACCGGGCTGACCTGCTTTTGGCTTCAAAAAGAGCTTCTAGGTCATTTCTTCTGAATTCCGAGCCTGGAATTTGTTCTCCAAAAGAAAAGACCTGAGAGCCCAAAGCCAGGCCTTCGCTGCACAGCGATCACACAGGAGCAAACCTTTGGTGGATTAAGGGCACGGTGTGCCCAGGCTTCTCCCTGTCACACAGCAGCTCTGACACCTCGCCCACATCCCAGCCAGGCACACCTGAAATCATAAAGCAGAGCAGGTAGAGCCCTTTAATGCCACAGGTGTGTCCATTGTAAACTATAAATTGCAGCAGGCAACTGTCCACCGTAGCCCAAGCGTCCCTATGGAATTGCACAAGGGGCTTCTGAGCTCCCCAAGCCTGGCAGTGTCACCCTGGGAGCCTGGGCTCCCAACAGCCCCACAGCTGTGGGTTTTCCTCCCATGAGACCAAGTAAACCATAGAATAGCTGGGAAGGGACCTTAGAGCTCATCTGGTTCCAAGGAAGGAAGGAAGGAAGGAAGGAAGGAAGGGCAGTATATAATATGAGCTGCACCTCTATCCTCCACACAGGTGAATTCCTGTAACTCCTCAAAAATCATCAATATAAAGATCATCAATGAAAAAAATCATCAATGAAATCCCAGCTGGGCCTGTTCCTAGGTGAACCACTGATTGATGTGTCCTCTTAGCTGCTCCTGGGCTTTCCCAGCTTGCCCAGAAAAACGCTTTTCTACTTTATCATTCTACCCAAGCTTAGCATGGCTTCGCAGGGCACTGTTTAATATGAAACTTCCTTGGTTTAGTTTAAAATCTGAAGTCTATTCTCTGCTTCCTGGGAGCAACCTCAGGCCACGCTCTGTTTGTTGCCTCCCCACACACTTCACCTGTGCAAAAATTCAAAGCATCTCCTTTACCTTTGTTTGTCCCTCTAAAGAACATACCCTATTTCTCCACTTGCTTTTTCCGACTCCGAGTCCTCTCCATCTCCACGTGGCCTGGAAGGAGGGCAGCATGAACCAATGTCCCGGTGTAAGGCAGACAAAATCTGTCAGATGCCACAGGTGTGTCTGTCCTTGTCCCAGCAAGGGGGGGGATTTTGTTTGGTGGGGTTGGTGGCAGGACAGAAGGTGTTTAGAGAAGGTGTTTAGGCAATGCCTCTGCCCTTTCATCAAGCCAGACAGTGAAAGTGGCTGCGGAAAAGGGAAAGGGCCTGGCTCATCTCCCTAAGGAGTCACTCCTGGCCAGCCCCATTAGCCCAGCAGGGCAGGTAGGACAGCCAGCACTGGGGCTGCTCTCAGCGTGGGCCTGACCCGTGCTGGGTGAGTCACCTGTGGGCACCGGGAGAGCTGGAAAGGGAAAGCTCAGCCTGGGGAACGCTCGTTTGGCCCCGCTTTGATGGGAGCCGGTGCAAATGAAGGACGCTGGGTGACACAGCTGATCCCGGGCACTGACAGCACAAGTGTTGGAGATAAGCAGTAATGAACCGGGCAGCTTTCCTGCCCGTCTGGCAAGGGTCTGTCATTCCCTGCTCAAAGCACGGGATGCGATGGCCGAAGGAAGGTGCCCGACGGGGGCAGCGCTGCGGGGTCTGTCCGGGCTCCGCGGGGCCGCGGCGCTGCCGAGGGCTGGGCTGTCACTGCTCGCATCCCTCACTCATTCCGGACGAGCAGCAGAGCCCGTGCAGGGGTCACATCCAAAAATGGGTGCCCAGCAGTGCAGTCAGTGAGTGATGAACCCGAACTCTGTCGAGAAGAACTACTCACGAAGCAGATCTGCAAAGGGTTTGAGTGGAGCAGGGAATTGCCCCCACACTTGGAGCAGCACCCAGCAGACTCTCATTTTCAGGAAATTTCGGTTCATTCACTTTTGAAAGTGAATGTCTGTAAGCAGCTTGGAGAATTCGAATACTCTTGCAAAACAAACCTCTCATCGCTCCCCTATCATGGATCAGGGGTGCAAGAAGGTAACTACTCAGTGAGGCAGGACGCTGCTCTGGAGACAACAAAAGCATTGTGGGTCACTGGCAGACATTTGCCAGCCAGACAGGGCTGTTCTGCTCATCAAAGCTGACTCCAGCACAATGGAAGGCATGGAATTTCGGCCAGGGATCCCCGCCATCCCAGAGACCTGTCAAGGCTCTCTGGTCATGGGATTTGCCTTGCAGCTGGCACACCCCGTGATCTCCTGATCTGGGATCTCTCCGTCAGCTGTAACCTGGTGTGGGGCCACGGAGGAGGAAGAGAAGGAGGAAGAAGAGGAGGGGGAAAGTGGCTGTGGGGCTGCACTGAGGCTGGGGCAGTGAGTTCCACTGCTAAGAGCTCTGTGGTCCCAGAAAGCACAGCTCCTGCTGCTGTCCTGCACCACAGGTCCTGCTGTGAGTGACCTGGGACACTTCCCACACAGAGCTTGGGATTTCTCAAGTGGGAAGAGGAGAACCTGCAGAGGCTTGTCAGGAGGCAGTAGCTGATATTTGCATCGTTCTTTCTCCAGTGGAGCCTTGTCCTGGGAAGCACGGGGCAGCCTGGCCTCCTGGAGGCCTTCATCCTGCTCCTCTGGAGAGGGCTTTTAGTACCAGAGCTGATCTCTTCTCTAGCCTGGGCCTTCATAAACTGAGCCCAATTATTCTGAGGCAGAAAAATCGAGTCTGTGCTGTAATGACAGAATGAAATGTCCTCAGGAGTTTGCGCGTAGCCTTAAGTTACCTTTTATAAATAGGTTAACAGCTGGAGGGCCCGTGGTTGTTTAAAGGGAAAAGACATACAGGACATGCCCTATATGATGTGTTCCATCCTAAGCAATTCTGCCACTCTGCTGATTTATATCTGCAGATTAAAGGATTTGCCTTTCAATCAAATTATTCTCCTCAAACTCCCAGGTGGGGGGCAGAGGGGATTGCGGCACTCCCCACTCGGTGCAGCTCTCCCTGGTGCAGCCACGGATGTTTTCCTCCTTGCTGTGCAAAACACGCAGCGCCCAAATTGCTCCTGATCACTTTGATGGTGATTTGCTATTTCTGTCCTGCTTCTGGTGCACAGGACACTCGGGGGACAGGAGAGGGTGAGAGGTCTTTGAGCCCTGAGGATCTCCCAGCCCAAACTAGATGGAGCATGTAACCAGGACTGACAAAAGCTGCCTGATGAGACAGAAGTCGACTGTTCTGGGGAAAAGCCATCTGCAAAGAGCCCTCTCCATCCGGCCTGAGGGTCTGCAAGAAGTTTTGTGCAAGTCATACCCTTCACTGACAAGGAGAGTGTGTCAGGGAGCAGGGCCTGCGTTGGTTTCATTCACCGTTCCTTCCTCGGGTGAGCAGGTACAAGATGAGGTGCAGAGAGCAGCAGAGGGGAAAGTTCTGACCACTCACCTGCAGGCTGGGAGGAGAGGCCCGACGGTGCTGAGACGAAGGACACGGTGTCCAGAGGATTTCCAGGCCTCTGCTGTGAGACCTGCTGTCACTGCTGTGACAAAACAAGGGAATCGTGACAGGCAACCAAAGGCCACATCTGGTGTGGGACCTCGTGTCTGGGGACAGCTGTGCCAGGGGTGCTGTGCCAGGGGGGCTGTGCCAGGCACAGGCAAGGCCAGGCCAAACGGGGGTGATCTCCTCACGCTGAGTCTCCTCCTGGGCTGCTTGGAGCTCTGGGACAGGACTTTTCAGAGCACACACTTTCCATACCACTCCTTAGGACTATTCTGGGCAGTCCTAGGACCCAGCAGTCCACTCCCTTTCTGAGCCCTCCTAAGGTAGGGGCAGCATTTTCATGTGGCTACAACTTACAGAGGGCAACAGTCCTGCCTTCTAATTCCCCTGTTTTCGTGTTAGAACAGAAAAAAGAATGGAGGCTTTCTGCTGCATCTTCTCTTGGCCATTCAGAATTTGCTCTGGCTCCATCACATCATTTCTGACCTCTCCTGAGGTGGCTGATCTCTCAGTGTCTCACCACGTGCTCTTCTCTCTTCCACAGGTGCCCCCCTGCTTTTGGTGAGCTCTCCTGGATCTCCAACGTCCTTGCAGTGTGCTGTGGGAATTGCCTTGGGAAAGACTCTACTGTCTCCATAATTTTCCTGCACCACTCATCCGTGTTCCAATACTTCCATTACCCTTCATCTTCCTTCCCTTAAATCTCTAACACCTTGCTCCTCTTGCCCCCAGCCTGGGCAGAAGTCAGGACACTCCATGTACAGTAGTGCCCAAGTTTGGTTTTGGAAATGCCATTTTAGAAACCTGACTCTCATGAGATTCCCCTGCTCACGGAGATGGCTGAGGGCACTTTGGCTGCCCAAAGAATTCCCCGGGCATTTCCTGCTGTTCATTTGCAGTTTGGGCAGCCAGGCCATTTGCATGCACCCTGTGAAGGACATGTGGGCTGGGAAGGACACGTGTGATGCTCGTCCTGAGCTGTGCAGCCACCGCACATTCAGCAGTTTGGGCATGCAAATAAAGGGTGTGTGGCTTTCATGCAGATGCTGCAGCTTTAAATATGGGCTGCACAGGAAAATTGCTTGAAAAACACCTTTTCAGGCTAGAAGCAAGGTCTCTGTGTGGATTAAAGGCAGTGTCACCTTAGCAGCGAGAGCAGAGCTCAGCCCTGCTTGAGTGGAGAATTCCTGGTTAGGCTGGGAAGGGACCTTAAGGATCATCCCATTCCACCCCTGCCGTGGGCAGAGGGGCCCAGCCCTCGGAGCAGCTCTGTGGCCTCCTCTGGACTCGCTTGAGGAGCCAGAGCTGGCAGCCCCTGGCAGCCCCTCAGTCCCAGCTGCTCGTGCTGGGCTGGACTGGCAGCTCCCAGGACCGGGTAACGAATCCCACCCAGCTCCTCAGCCCTGGAACGTGAACCTTCCGCACCATTCACACATCCCCTCACCGAGAGAGTTTTCAGGCTGCAACTGGAAAAGTTTCCTGCCTCTGCTCCCAAGCCCTGGCTGCCAAAGCAGAGCAGAGTGAATCAGCTCACCCCTGAGGCTGGGGCAGAGAGGTGAACTCCGAGGAACTGTCTCACATCCAAATCTGGAGTGGGACAAGAAGGAAGGTAGAGCTGGGATGAGGCTGTGACTGCAGAAACTGTCCCGAGGAGCACAGTGAAAGTGCAGCGCAGGCTCATGGCACGGCTGCAGCAGAGCTGCTGCGGTTAGAGCTGAACCAGAGGCTGGCTGATGGTGGAATTAAAAGTTGCCTGAAAATGCCGAAGGATGAAACTCAATCTGTCATCTGATTTAATCACCGTGTTGTTAGAGCCGAGCTTTCTGGAAGAGACAACGTAAACACAGGCTCTAGGAGGCGATTTCTTCCCTTGGGACTCCACAACAGACCTGGAGACCTGATTGCAAAATCCCATCATCGCAGGGAGGAAAGAAATGCCAATAATATCCAAAGCTTGTGCTCAAAGGCCACAAACTGCCAGGATTTTTCTACATCTCTTTCTGCTCCTGCTTTAAAAAGACACGAGAGCTGGGGGAAACGACAGCAGCTCTCAGTACTGTGGGGGAGAGTTCCCATTTAAAATCTTATTCATCTCCCAAAAATGAGCGACTTTTAAGGAAGGGGGTGGAGGGGGGAGTGAATGCGCTGCAGTTGCTTGGAATAGGAATACAACTCGTTCATACAAAGCATGGAAAATAATGATAATCCAAGGGGAAAAAAATCTTGGCAGGCTATGAAATTCAAAAAAGGCAGAAAACTAGAAAGTCTGAGCAGTGGCAGAAGCAAAAAGACTGAGAGACAGCCCCTTTGCAGCCTTCTGAGAGATGGAACAGGCTTTGGGGAGAGCAGGCAGGTCTTAGGGCCCAGCTAAGGAGGCTGTTGGCAACTGGTCTTAAGTATTATCTTGGCATTTTAATTTTTGCAGCCAAGAGGATTTATCACAGAAAACAGCAGGGCAGCAGACAGGCAGGAATTAAGGAAAATTTAGGCCCCCACCTCTGTGAATTGATTATAATTGGAAGCATCCACCAGCCAAGGATCCAAGCAACCAAACAGCCCAATTCAGCTATTTTCAAGTTTTTGGTAAACTGAATGAATCCCTAATAGCAGCACTCAGCTGTGGAGTGGTATCTGCATTAAAAACTGCTTTTGAGGGGAAGAAAACAAACTCTGAAGGAATCAAAGCCCCCCTTGTCCAAACTACTGCCAAATTATTCGATTTGAAGAAGGTTGGTGGCAGCTGGGAAAATGAAGGGCACGAAACGCCACGCAAAGTAAGTGATAAAGAAATAAGTGCTGAAGACATCTATAAATAGAGGTGTTCAGTGCCAGCATCAGTCATTGAACAGGGAATTGTACAGGCAGAGCAGGCTTGGGAAAAGGCTCCTGGAGAAGGAGTGGGGAAGATGACAGGAGAGTCGTGAAGATCAGAGAGCTCTGTGGCAATTAACTCGTGTCAGGCAGAGATGAAGGCGGTGGCGACAGACAAGCAAACCCTCAGGACATCAAGATGCCACGTGAAAGTGGGGGAGATGGTGGCTGGGGAGCCTGAATGACTCGAGGATTCTTTCCCAAATTAAAACCCATCCCCAGAGGTCGTTACACATCACAGTGAAACACCCGCTGTGGTCTCTGCTCAAGAGCAAATCCCCTGGTCCTCAGCTGGCCCAGGTTCTGGGCTTGCTCAAGAGCAGGGAGCTACAGACTCGCTGAGGGTACGAGGGGTGGATTGAACCTAAACTGAGGTAACAGGAGAACCTGTAAAGGCAATAGGGAGTTTGGGAAGCTGTGGGGTCATTTAGTGCCCAGACAAATGGGAAAAGGTATTTAAGGTGTCTCGGCACATCCCCGAGGGTGACCTTCAGGCCATTCCTCCCAAGAGGAGCATCCGTGGTCCATGGAAGAGCTGCTGGAGTTCTCCTCCCCATGGGAGGAGCCTTTGCTGCGCGCAGTTCTCCCAGGCCCATATCATTACTGAATCACTGTTAAAAGGTTTTAGCTAAAATCCGAGCTGAAAGCCCTGCAGACTGTGCTTGTGGCTTCTATAAACCCCAACTGAACCCGGATGAGGCCAGGACAGCGTCCAGATCCCGCTAGGAGAGCACTTGGAAACCTTCATTGATTGATTTCAGGCAGCAGAGAACCTTTTAATCTCTCATTGCAGAGAGAGTTTTGGAAAGGGAATCTGACTGAAGTCGTGTCCCATGTGGACATCGCTCCCATTTTTTGTTAATGGATGACTTCTGTCAGAGTTGGCCTCAGAGCAGTTTTCAAAGTCAGTGAATTAATTCTCCTCCCTCTGAGAACAGGCTCCCATGGCTGTTGTCTCCTCTCCTTGGCCACGGAGTCTTTGGAAGGGAGAATTAGGGATAATCAGTTTGTCACAAGTGTCAGGAACGCGCTGCACAGAGCTTTACATGCTGACAGAGTAGTGCTGGTTGTAACCAGCCCGAGCATTTCCCTAAAATTAGTCTCTAAATAAATCCATTCCTTTGGGAAAGCATCTGCTTTGGAAATAAATTATTCCAGATCTGAACATTAGCAGCATTTTTGCTAAACTGGAGCTGTCACCCTACCAGAGCATGATTAAACATTAGTCTGCAACAAATTCCTCAGGAAACCTGAGAAGTCAAATGTGAAACCGCTGAGAAGAACCAAATGACTTCAATGTCAAATTGCTGCTTCAGCAAATGGAAGCAGATTTGGGGCACTGGGGGAAGATGCAATTTCTGGGTTGAGCAGATGAGCCACAGCCATAATGAGTGTTTTGCCAAGCCTGTATCTGGTTTCAAAACCTTCCCACAGTCATCCCAAATAAGCACTGGTGAGAGAGAGTTATTAAAGGGGATGGAATAAGAACAGCCTGAGCATTAATGAATGAGGGGAGGTTTGCAACAGAGCTTGTTAAATTGGGGGAACTGCACAAAGGTTCTCAAATGGGGACAGTGCTCTTGCAAAAGCGGGATGGGGAAAGCAGCTGGAAGGAGCCTGTGCTTGGTGGGTCCCACCAGGGCTCGAGAATCTGAGCTCTGCAGCCTCACAGCACTGCTGCTCCCAGCCTCTCCTCCCCAGAATGGTTTGCACCTTAAGGATCATCCAGTGCCACCCCTGCCATGGCAGGGACACCTCCCACTGCCCCAGGCTGCTCCCAGCCCCAATGTCCAGCCTGGCCTTGGGCACTGCCAGGGATCCAGGGGCAGCCACAGCTGCTCTGGGCACCCTGTGCCAGGGCCTGCCCACCCTCCCAGGGAACAATTCCTGCCCAATATCCAATCCATCCCTGCCCTCTGGCAGTGGGAAGCCATTCCCTGTGTCCTGTCCCTCCAGCCCTTGTCCCCAGTCCCTCTCCAGCTCTCCTGGAGCCCCTTTAGGCCCTGGAAGGGGCTCTGAGCTCTCCCTGGAGCCTTCTCCTCTCCAGGTGAACATTCCCAGCTGTCCCAGCCTGGCTCCAGCCCTGGAGCAGCTCCGGGGCCTCCTCTGGGCTCTCTCCAGCAGCTCCAGGTCCTGGTGCTGTTGGCCCCGGGGCTGGGGCAGCTCTGCAGGTGGGGTCTCACCTGAGTGGGGCTGAGGGGCAGAATCCCCTCCCTCAGGATCGGCCACGGAGCACACGGGGCACCGGGATTCTCCTCCCTGCTGCTCCGTATGTCCCTCGGGGCAGAGCTGTGTCCGTCCCCACGGGTGTGAGCTCTGTGTCCCTCTGTGTGTCCCTCCGTGTGTCCCTGTGGCACCTCCAGGGCTCCCACTCAGCCGATCCCTGCAGTGACACTGGATTCCTGCCCTGCCTCCAGCAGCCACGGTGGGACAGCCCTGACTCCTCCAGAGGAGCTGCACAGAGACAGGAGAGGAGGTAAAAAGATACCGAAGCAGGGGGAGAGGGGCCTGTTTGGAGAACTGCTGGACAGGCTCTTCCAGGAGCTCTGGGATGCGACCAAAGCTGTGGGCTCAAGGGAAAGGGGACAGAAGGGCAGCAGTGCCCCTGATTTCCCTCTTCACTGCAAAAAGCCATGAGTGTAATTGTGGCTGCACTGCCCTGGGTTAATTAAAGCCCAGACTTGCTGCCTCCCCAAATGCACTCAGGTATTTTAGCAGAGGTGACTCTTTTTTTATCTTTTGGCTGGGCCAGAGGAGCGTTCCTTGCTCTTCCTCACCAGCTTTAAAACTTCACCATGAAGCAGGAGATTGATAAAACAAAGAAACACTGAAAGAAACCTCCCTTACTTGTTTAGAAACTGAAATTCTAGCACTAACACCCCCAGGTCTTCCATGGAGCACCAGAGCCGACAGGAAGGGCTGGAGCTGGGGAGATCCCAGGAAGTGGGACCACAGGAGTCCCTGCAGCTTCCCAGTCCTCTCCTTTCACTGCAGGCATGGTGCCTTGCAGGCAAAAGATATAATTTCTTCCTTTGCTGATGGTTCTGCTGACAAGGTCCTGCACCAAACTCTCCATGTGCTGCCGCCGAGTCTGGCCTTGGTCTGGGAGAAGAGAACCAACAACAGAATTTGGCAGCGTGATGAAAGTAAGGAGTAAGGATCGTATCCAAAGTTTCTCTAGGATTAGATTAAAAGATAGGTCGGAAGAAATCTTGGAGGGTTTGTGATGAAAGAGCAATTCTGTGTCTGCATGGTAAACGTGCCCCATTATTAAAGCGCATTAGGATGTGATTTGTAACCAAATATTACAAATATGGCTATTTATTACCAAATTATCCCGTGGTAATCCCTCAGGGCTTCCCAGCCAGGACACTCCAGCACGGAGAGCAGGGAGATAATCTGTCCTCTGGCAGCTGACAACAGACAGGCTGTGTTCAGAGAGGAAAATCAGGCCCAAACTGCAAGAATAGCTCAGGAAAAGGAAGGCTGTTCTTAGGGAGGGTTGGAGCATCCACGACTGGCTGCTCAACCCCAAAAAAGGCACGGATGGGGGGCTTGGCTGTTTGCTGCTATTAATTTATCACTGAAAACGCACCGAGCTGAAAACAATCAGCATATTTTCAAACACTGATGTTCATTTAAAAAAAAAAAAACAACAACATTTTCTTTCCTGCCAGGCCAGCAGAGGAAATGGAATCAAACAGCCGAGATGGCACCGTGATGTTGTGCAGAGCTTCACCACAGCCCCCGGGGGGAGCTGCTTCAGCTGAGCCTCGCAGCGGTTCCGTCTGGTTCTAATCTTTACAGGCCATTAATTCTGCAGCAGTTAAAGCTGCTGAACAAAGAGACAGCATAAAATAGCCATTTTGTGCGTGTACATCTCCATAACCATGTGCAGGAGGGATTGCTGCTATTGTTTCCTCGTGGGGTCATGGAACCGTGGAGTCCCAGGATGGTGTGGGTTGGAAGGGATCTCAAAACTCATCTCCTCCCACCCCCTGCCATGGGTGTGAAAACGAGTAGGTGATGTTGCTCTCTGTCACCTGTGGGTGCCTGTGGCAGGTCCTGCTCCCCGCTGGCACGGTCCTGTGTGCCAAGGGAGGTGTGGGGCTGGAGGAACACCGGGGGGGGGAAGGGAAGGGATTCAGGATGCCAAACCCCACACTTCTAAAAAGACCGGGGCTTTCATCCCCGCACCTCCTGTCCCCACCTTGAGCATCCCTCAGTCAGGAGCTGGACTCCATGGTCCTTGTGGATCCCTTCCAACTTAGGATATTCCATTATTTACTTGTGGGAGAAACGCTCAGGGTTTGCCTAAAAGCACCTTCTGCCCAGCTTGTCCATGCTGGCAGATAAACCCCACAAAGGATCACATACCAGTGCTGAAATAACCCCACTGGTACAAATCTTGGCTGCTGTTATTTGAATATTGAATTTCTTCTCGCAGGAAGTCTGATGAAACACGGCACTGATTGTGGTGGGGGGAGAAGATGGGAAATCTTTGTGTCTCCTGGGCTCTTTGAAGTGCTGCAGACTGAACGTCCCTGCACGCGGAGCCGGGCCGTGAAGTGCTGAACTGTTTTGTTCTTTTCTGCTGGAACAGCTTCTCCTCCTGGGCTGATCAAAATGTTGTCTTGGACTGGCTGCTCCCAGCATCCCAACCCCGTGACTCCGCTGAAGCCCAGCCCCAGGAAAGCCGGGCTGCCCTGGGATCTGCTGCAGAGGCAGCTCCAGATGGGCCTAGTGTGCTGGAGAGAGGAACAACGCTCACCACAGCACAGATCCACGGGGAATTACGGCAAAGCCCAGCTCTGCTTGGCAATAACCGAGTTATTTATGAGTGGGTGGGTGTCTACATACTTTTGTCAATAGCAACATCATCCCACAGAAAGAAAAGACTGTTCTGGCTGTCCTGTGGTGAGGGAGGAGAAAGGGGCTGGCAGGGATCTCCTCATCACTTCCAGGAGGAAGAAAAAGCATCCGAGCCCCAGTTTTGCCATCAGTGTTCAGCAAGGCAGGGAAGCTCCTCCTTGGTTCCAGCCCAAAGCGGCGTGGGAGAGGAAGCTGCTTCAAGGGCTGTTAACAAAACGCTTCGTGTTTTCCTCGGGCTCTCCTGCTGCATCCCCTGGCAGCAGGAGGGTGTCCATGTGTGCAGCAGCCGCCGCTTCCCGCCCGGGCCTTCCCCGCCGGAGAGGAGCAGCCCCGGGACAGCGCCCAGGCTGGGCTCCAGCCCCGGCCCTGACACGGACGCAGCCAGCCCGGCAGAAACGGGGCGGCACAGGAGTGCCTGGCTCCGGCTGCGGCTCCTGCCCCACGGGTGGGAAATGCCCGGGCTGCTGCGAATGCCCTGCCGTGCTCAGCCGGGCTCGGGGCAGCTCCGCGGCCGCGCTGCTCCCGCTGGAGCAGGGGCAGAGCTCCCGGGAGATGCTCCGCGGGCAGGAGCGGTGAGGGGTGAGCGTGTGAGGGTGTGAGGGTGAGTGTGTAAGTGTGTGATGGGTGAGTGTGTGAGGGGTGAGGGTGTGAGTGTGTGAGGGTGTGATGGGTGAGTGTGTGAGGGGTGAGGGTGTGAGGGTGTGAGCGTGTGAGGGTGTGAGGGTGTGAGTGTGAGAGTGTGAGAGTGTGAGGGTGTGAGCGTGTGAGCGTGTGAGGGTGTGAGGGTGTGAGGGT
>VZTI01001606.1:31243-50262 GCA_013397865.1 Struthidea cinerea | reverse complement strand
TGTGTGAGTGTGTGAGGGGTGAGTGTGTGAGGGTGTGAGGGGTGAGGGGTGAGTGTGTGATGGTGTGAGGGGTGCGTGTGTGAGGGTGTGAGGGGTGAGCGACACTCACCGGACAGGGTGACCACGGCTCCGTGACTCACCTGAACCCCGCGCTGCTCCCAGACTGCCGCACAGAGGTACCGGGGCCTGTGATCCAGAGCGATCCGGAGCTGCCAGGCGGCCTCAGCCCATCGGAGCCGGAGCAATCCTGCAGGGAAAGGGGCTGTGGATGCCCACCCTGTCCCTCGGCCCCCTCGCCCTCCCACGGGCCGGATGGATCGCACAAAGGGCAGCCCTGAGCACCCCGCAGCTCCCACCCGGGATCCCAGGAGCAGGGGATGCTTTGGGCTGGCCCAGCTGGCACAACAGGATGGGGATGGGGGGATACAGCCTGACGTGTTGCTGCTCCCCGGCACAGCCCGGGGCCGGCAGCTCTGCCGGCATCCAGCAAAACCCACGCGGACATTCCCGGAGCGTTTTCCCCTGAGGAGGCCCTGCGGGAGGATTCCCTCGAGCACCCCCGGGCCGAAGCCCGGCTTCTCCCTCTGCCCGTCCCGGCAGCCGCGGGGCTGCTGTCCCCCGAGGGTGCCCGGTGCCAGGCGGGCCCCAGGCCCGGAGCAGGGCCCAGCTGCCGGGGGGTGCCCGGTGCCGACAGGGGCATTGCGGAGCTGTTTTCCACGGGCTCCAGCTGCTGTTCGGCAGCGCCCAGGGACACTGGGAGCAGCCTCGCTCCTCCCGAGCCTCGGCCGCAACAATCGTGCCTTTGTCTGCGGGCTGTCGACGTCTTTATTCCCGCTGTCAGCTCTCCAGGCAGGAGACGGTCTCCTAGGCCACGGACACACGTTCGCTGTGCAAACAGCTGCTGCTGTTCCAGGGAGTATCCCGCTTCCCCGTCTCCTTGCCGAGCGCAGCTGAGAGCGGTCCCTGCTCGCCTCCCAACCCCACGCGGGGCTGGACGGCACGGCACAGGAGCCGAGTCGAAATGATGGATCAGATCTCGCCTGATGTGAATTTGGGGTGAAATCCCCTGGGAACAGGCCCTGCAGAGTGAGGGCTGTGCTGAGGAGCACGGAGTGCAGAGAGCCCTGGCACCCCAAAGCCCCGGCCGCTGGATCACAGCTCCTGACAAAAACCACGCTGTGAACAACTCCACCGGTCCCACCAGCACCACAGCCAGCCCAAGGGTCAGCTGGGAGCAGCTGGGAATGGGAATAAACACCCTCAGCGGGATCCAGAGACATCTGTGCACAGCTGCAGCGTGGGGGTGTGTGCGCGCACGTACCCCGGAGCACACCCGGGCCGGGAGCTTGCTCTGCTGCCCAGGGACCACTCTGGCAGTGCCAGGCAGTGCCCTGAGGGATGGCTCTGCCCCGTGAGCTCTGCCTCCCCGGCCGAGGGAGGAGCAGGTCTTGCTGCTTCCCAGCGGGACACGCTGGAGGTGAGGAGAGCAGCTCTCCTGTGGAGAGAGGTGAGGAGAGCTGGGGTGTCCAGCCTGGAAAAGGCCATTCCCCCTTGTCCTGTCACTCCAGGCCCTTGTCCAGAGTCCCTCCCCATCTTTCTTGTAGCTCCTTCAGGCAGTGGAACGCCACGATTAAGTCAGCCCAAAGCTTCTCTTTTCCAGGCTGAACAATCCCAATTCTCACAGCCTTTCCTTGCAGCAGAGCTGCTCCATCCCTCTGATCACCTTGGTGGCCTCCTCTGGACTCGCTCCGACACATGGATGCTCAAACTTCTCACCCAATTCCAACCACACTGGATGGAGGGGAGAGGAGCAGCCGAGGGGCTGTGGATTTGTGGGGCTGGTGGGGATGTGACCGGTTGTTCCCAGTGCAGAGTTGTGGCACTACTCCTGCTCCTGCTCCCACAGGACCAAACTCACCCCCTCCACACCCAAAACACGGGCTCTGCACCCAGGAGAGCCCCAAACACAGCCCCACATTCACCTGTGCTCGCTCTGCCAGGGCAGACCCCACATTTCCTGGGACCGTGGCGATGCCGGGAGAGTTCCCATGAGCGCAGCATTCCCCCGTGGACCTCGGCGCTCGCCAAACTGGTTCAGTGGGTTTGGATCCCTCGTCATGCTGCTTCCCACAGCACAGCTCAGCTCCTCAGCCTGCTCCCCAAAGCAGGGCTCTGCTCCTCAGCCTGCGGGCCAAGGGCTGCCGTGGGTGGTGGCAGTCAGGGACCTGCGTGGGCCCAGCTGTGCCTCTGGGACTGCCCAGCCCCGGGAGGAGGAAGCAGGGCTGAGCCAGGGCTGAACCAGGGACAAACCCCAGCAGCGCCGGCATCTGCTAATTGTGGCGTTAGCAGTGTCACCCACCCAGGACTGCGGCTGCCGGGGGCTGTTCCCAGGGCACAGCCCAAATCCCAGCACCTCCTCTGCCCTCTCCCAGGGCACGAGACCCTCAGGACAGGCCAGGGCATGGCCACCTCCTGGCACGGGGAGCCTGTGCCCAGAAAGGGGCCGCAGCTCCTTGGGGAGCCTCCACTGATCTGTGCTGGGTGTCACAGAGCCCTGACACCACGTGGGTCACACCATGGGGCAGCTGCCAGGTGACCCCGGGTGCCAGCCACACTTCCTGACCCACCGCCAGCTCCGGGGTTCCCTTGTGGGGTTTCTTGAGCTGCCTGGGGCAGGAATCCCGGTGAGGAGGTCACAGGGATGAGCACCACAGAGCTGGGGTTGTGCCTTCCCGTGGCACCTGGCAGGGGTTGCCTGTGGGGTGTTTGCACCCACTGATCTCCTCCCCACAGAGCAGCCGCCATCTCCTTCCTCGCCCTGCTTAATTCCTTCAGTGGGGACTCCCAGGACCCAGCCACAGAGCCCCTCCACCACCAGGCACCTCCCAGCAGGGTCCCACCTTCCCGTGCCACCAAAGGGGATGGCAGAAGCCACCCCATGTGCACAACCCCGCAGCAGAGTGGGAGCTCCAGCACAGTTCCATCCTGGCTCCATCCTGGCTCCTCCCCTGGGCCCCTCTCCCCAGCTCAGCCTCCCCCCGTTCCCTGCCCTCCCCGGGCCCCTGAGCCACCATCAGGGCCGTTCCCGTCGCGTGGCCCCGTGGTGGCAGAGCCGTGGCCGTGTCTGGCACAGGGATGTGCCACAGGCTGGGGGATTTCCCACACGGAGCAGAAGGGAAAGAAGGAAAGGGCACTTGGCCACGTTCCTCTTGGCCCCCTTCCACTTTCTGCTTTTGATGTTGTTTCTCCCTTTTTACGGCTCCTTGCTCGAGCCTTGAGCCCCAGCAAGCATGGAGAGTTCATCCAACAGCAACAGCCGGGGCCGTGTCTGCGGCGGGGGAGAGCAGCACACACAGCCCTGGGCCAGCGCTGCCCGGCTGGGGCTGTGCCCCCGGAGCAGATAAACCCCAAAGACAGACCCTCCCTGGCTGGGTGTCTCAGAGACATCCCTCCTCCGAGGGTGCCTGAGGGCCTTCAAACACCCCTGAGAATGGCGCCGTGGCAGGAGGAGAAGCTGAGGGGCAAAGCCCGCACGGGACATGGAGGGGCCTCCAGGGCTGCCTCCCCCCACACCCACCTGCACTTTGCCCCTCCAAGGGAAGTATTTTGGGTGAGGAAAACGCTGTCAGTGCAGCCCCTGCCCGCTGCCTCTGCTGCCTCGCAGTGCCCGGGGAGCAGTGCTGGCAGCGCAGGGTTGGTGGCAGTGACAGATCCGATGGCACCGCTGGATCTGGAGGCAGGGGCTGAACAGAGCCTGGTCCCCTCAGGAAGGAGAGCAGGGCGCCGTGGGGGGAACCCATCATTCCTTAACGCTGAGCAGACGCTCTGTGGCACCCGCAGAACCCCTGTGCCACTGCCTTTGAGCAGCTGGATCCCTCAGCCCAGAGCAGCCTCCCGAGGCAGCTCCTGCCCCGGTCCCTCGGAGCATGGAGGGACCCCGAGGCTCAGCACGGGCCTCCCCACGGGCACTGGGACAGGGCCACGCCGGGGCCGCTGCCAGGCCCAGGGCTGGCACCCGCCCGGAGCCTCCTGCAGCACGCCTGGAGCTTGGCTCGACAGCAGGAGATTAGCTTCCTTTCCAGCTTTGCCTGGATTTGGTGACCTCTAACAAGGACCTTCCAGCCCGCCTGGCAGCCTCCGCTCCTTGCTCCCGGCAGGGCCTTCCCGAGGATCCCTGGGGAGCTGGTGGGGAGCTGGGACTGTCCCCTCGCCCTCCCCGGCTCCTGTGCGGTGACAGGGTGCAGCCGTGCCCTAGGGAGCTCAGGGCTTTGGGTGAGGGATCAGGCCGTGGCACAGCAGGATCACCCCACGCAGGAGAGGGATTACGGGGCACTGGGTTGTGATGGAGCCCCAGGAAAGTGCTTGTGTGGGAGCCCCAGTCCCATGGAAACCTGACTGGCAGCCTGGTACCAACATTTCCAGGAATTTTGGGGCACTGCTGCCCTCGCAGCAGCTCTCCCAGCTTAGGGCCCAGCTTAGTCACACTTGGTGCTAGAAGCCACTGCCAGGACAAGAAGCCAACGATTTTCTTAACAAAGCAGCTTCTGCCCAGCAAAGCCACGTGAATCCGCTTCAGAAAACATCGACTCACCGAGGTACAGCCAAGATACCATCCAAGGAGATTCCTTCTGTGTCTTCTCCCTGCCAAAGCCCTCAGCTTTGGGCAGAGGGGGCTCTCCCAGCCACAGCCCCACACCTCCAGCAGCACCGCTTGCGAACCTGCAGGAGCTTGGTTTGTTGGGGAATTTTAGTGAATTTTACCTGAGTATTTGAACCTCTGCCTCAGCCCAAAGCAGCAGCACTCAGGCCCTGCAGAGATCCTGCTTTGCCCTTTCCTGGTTCTCACTCTGTGCTCCTGCCTCCAGCTGGGATAATCCCTCCTGGCCCGGCAGAGCCTCAGGTGGGGCAGCTTCACTGGACAAATAAGTACAGAAAATTCCAGGTCTGGGATTCACAGGGGCTGGGTGTGTGCAGGGCAGGAGCAGGGATGTGGGAAAGGAGCAGGGATGTGGGAACAGGTTCCAAGAGGCCTAGGAAGAGCTGCAGCACAAAGAAAATGGAGGAGGCAGAAAGGCAAAGACAGAAGGCTCGTTTGAAAAGCTGCAAAAGGATTTAAAACCAGGGAATTGCCTGGTTATGGCTAAAATCACCTTTTCCCTCTTCCTAAGGCAGCCTGAGCACCACTGAGGCAGCACTGGAGGGATGTCCAACACCCACTGCCAGTTCCCAAGGGGATCCAGGGGATCCAGGAGCTGTTGGCACAGCAGGGCAGGTGGCCCTTTGCAGCTGGCCTTTATTAGCCCCAAGGACAGAGCATGAGAGTCCTTTAGGCCACAAAGGTGACACAGTACGGGAGGGAACACCGAGCTCTGCGGCGTTCAGGAGCTGTGGGGCGAGGCTGATGAAATTTTAAGCTGCTTTCAACATCAGTTTTAAGGGTGACAGATGGAGGGAAGGGGGGAAAGAAACCCCACCCCGCTCCCTGCTCCAGCCTCCTGTGGCTTTGGAGCCGCACTGTTGTATTTCCAGGGAAGCTTTTAGATCTGACCCCATTGTCGGCCACCTGCTCCTCACATCCTCCACACAACAGCCCTCTCAGGTGCCCCCGGGGGAAAAACTGCAGCACAGAGCAGGATCCTCAGCCAAAAGCTGGCTGTGACCGTCCACAGCACTGGCAGAGTGAAGGGAACACAGCGCTGACACTCAGGCGGCTGCAGCCCTGACCATGGAATCCCAGAACGGGGTTTGGGTTTAAGGGACCTTAAAGCTCATCCAGTCCGCGCCCTGCCATGGGCAGGGACACCTCCCACTGTCCCAGGATTCTCCAAGCCCCATCCAGCCTGGCCTTGGACACTTCCAGGGATCCAGGGGCAGCCACAGCTGCTCTGGAAGTTTATCCTGGAAGCAACGAGCAAAGACAGAACATGAAAAGCAGCAACCACCACCCAGGGGTTCTTCTGCCCCCGCAGTGACACCGAGCAGCTCATCCGTGTCCCGCTGCAAGGAGAGGTGGAGCCAACAGCTTGGACTGTCAGGACTTTGTTCCCTTTGCCCACAGCACTCTCTAAGTCTTGAGATGATAAGGGTTTGGATCCTGTTTCGACCCCTCTCCCTCCCCAGGACTCCCAGCATCCAGAACCAGGTGGGCTGTGGCATTTGCACCCCTCTGGGGTAACAGACATTGCCAGTCCCTGGCCAGGGCTCCTCCCTGGCACTGCTGGGCCACAGCCACACCACCCCCCTGCACACCCAGCTCCCCGAGCACCAGGGGTTTGGGAACACGAGCAGAGTGAGGGGAAGGGCAGTTGTAAACCAGGCAGCGCTGCAATGGTTTTGCTCCAGCTGAGTGACCTTGGAAAGGAGCGTCCCGACCCAGGCCAGGCTCCGTCTGCTTTTTCTGGACACAGAGGAGGAGTTAAAACATTTCCGTGGAGCAACTGTTGGATCACAGAGTGGGACTGAGAGATCCTGCCCGGCCCTTGTGGTGCTGAGCTGGTGCTTTACCCCTTGGGCTGGACCCAAGGGCAGTTTGGGTCACTCAGGTCACTGCCTGTGACTTCCCCAACTCTCTGGCACGTGGCCTCCTCCCACCCCACATCCCCTTCCCAGAGCTCAGCCCTTCCCAAGGCAATGGGGGAAATTTGTAACTACCACTTCTGATTTCACATTTCATCATCTCCCCCCCTTCAAGGGCTCAGCTCTGAGGGAAAACAGCAAATTCCAATTTTTTTTAAACAAGAAAGAATTCCAAGTTTAATCCTCTTGGGAGCAAAAGGATTAACAGCAGGTTTTAAGAAATAGGTTTCAAAAAAAAAATCAAGTTAAAATTCCACAAAAGGCACCTCCATTTCAGTATTTTTTGACATGGATACAACAGAGTGAGCCGGGAACTTCCCAGGCACGTGGAACCTCCCAGGAGCACCAGTAACACCTGGAAGTTGGTGTGTGAGGAAGATGGATTTAAGAGTTGGGGCTGAAGTGACCCCAAAACCAGCAGCAAAGCAATCTGGGGGCTTGGCACTGCAGAACTTCCTTAGCTGGGGGGTCCAACACTGCCGAGGAAGTTCCGCTTCCCCCACGGCTCAATTCCACTTCCTGCCTTTCCCGGCAGACGGAGAAGTGGCCAAAGCCCCCCCCAGGGCAGCGGTGTGGGAGCAGCTTCCCGGGCTCCCTCACAGCCAGGCTCTGCTCTGGGAATGTTGCAGGATAAGGAGAACAACTCACGGCCTCAGAGGCAGCAGCGACACCGCTGAGCATCCCGGGGTCACCCAGCTGCTGAACCCCTCAGCTCCCAAAAACTCCCCCTCCATTGAAACACCAACTCCTCCAACCAACAAAAAGAGACCGTGAAATAAAACAGCCTGGAATAAGTGAACGAGGTGAACATGATGTTTATGAACAATAAACAGTTTCCCTTCAGATGGGCTCCCAAGGCTTCCCGCAGCGCTCGGCCAGGCGGGAATCTCGAGCCATCACGGGGTATTTCCCATTTTCCTTCCCCACGATGCTACACAGAACCAAAACTGCAGCTGAGAAAAATAATGACCCCCCACACCCCCCAGCAGGGCGCCCTGGAGCAGAAACAAGGTTTAAGTACAATCCAGATGATCCAACCCCAGCGGTATTGGCTTCACTCGACTGTATTTAAATAAAATTAAGCATTTAAAAATCAACAGGCACTAACATTCCCTGGCAGTGCTGACACCAGCAAGCCCAGCCCCACGAGGCTGTCCCCAGCCTCCCTGGGTGCTTTGGGGGTGTCACAACACAAGAAGCCACAACATTTTCATGAAGCAACGTAACCAAAAGAATCCCAAGGCAGCTCCCAGCCGGCATCCGGCTCGTGGGGCCAAGGCCCAGGTGATCCCAGGGGGGAAACGGCCCAGGGGAGTGGGAGCACAGGAACACGTGGCTCTCCCACTGCAGCCCCCAGGCTGGGCAGTCCTTGTGGGTCCCTGCAGCCCTCAGAGCTTCTTGAGCCGACTGTACATCTCCCTCTTGCTCTTCTCCCCGGCCCAGGTCCGGCTCTTGGTGCGGAACCTCTTCAGGTCCTCCTTGAAGTCCTTGTGGTGCATCGGGCGGTAGCTCTGGGGCTCACAGAAGCTCTGGGGAAAGAGGAGCTGGGGTCACCTCGGTGTCACCGGGGTGGCGATGCCACCGCCAGCAGCCCCTGGAACAAAGAGGGACAGACCCTGCCCCACGCGGGAGCTCCGCGGCAGACACACAAAGCCCGGGCACGTTCAGGTTACAGCCAGCAAAACAAGGGCTTTGTGTACAGGGCTCTCATCCCAAATTTCCTGGCAGGCACCACACAGGCTGGGTTGGTTTAGAGTTCACCTTGGAATAGCACAGACTGGAAGGATGTTCCAGCTCAGCTGGTCGGAGCAGGGTGCTGATCACGCCAAGGTCGTGGATTCCATCCACGCCGGGAACAAGGATCACTGCGGGTCCCCTCCAGCCCAGAGCATTCCATGATCCTTCTGCCTCGGGACAGGTCCCGGCTCGCAGGGAGCCGCCGTTGGCTGTCCCGTGCTGCCACCTTGAGGCCTCGGTCCCCCCTCCTCAGGACAACCCAAAATCCACGGGGACAACCCAAAGCCCGGCTGTCCCTCAGCCCAGGGGAGCCAGCAGACCGCAGGGAGAGCCAGAACCCCGGGCAGCACTGGCTGCCATCAGCTCCGAGTGCTCGGAGAGCCAACATCCCACAGGGAAGGAGCTGACAGCCCCACTCAGCGGGCCATGGCCAGGCCAGGATCTCCCATCTCCCCGAGAAGGAGTGGGGACCTGAGGCCCGTTTGTGTCAGAGCAGCAGGGCAGATCCCAGGAGCGCTGGGACCACGGAAATGCTGCAGGAGCAGGAGCCAAGGGACAGGAGAAACCCCACCCTGAAGTGCTGGCGAGAGCTGGGGTGGGTTTTAGTTTCCTTGTCTCAATTAGAGGCTGCAAACTCCAAGCTCAGGTTTTCAATTTTGCTGGGTTAGGACTGTACAAGACCTCAGGTTTCCATTTATTATCCAGCAATTACTGTCAAGCCTTGTCTTCTCCCCTGCTCCGAGCAGCCTGAAATCCCTTCTGTGAGTGACAGTTTGATCTACAGGGGCAGAAACCACTTCTATTTTACTCTTGAGACAAGTGGAAAAGCCCTCCAGCTATGGCAGGAAGACAGCTCTGAGACACAGAACAGGCTGAGCTGCTCTGGGAACAGCCCACAGAGAGAGAGCAGGAAAAGCCCCCCAGCCAGAGCACTCTGCCCCAAAGAGAAGTTTGAACAGGAATAAATTAATATTACTTATCTATTGTTTCACACTCCTTTTGAGTGTGAAAGAGACACAGAAAGGTTTGGGTTGGAAAGGGACTTGAAAGATCTTGTTCCACGCCCTGCCATGGGCAGGGACACCTTCCACTATCCCAGGGGACTCCAAGCCCCATCCCACCTGGCCGTGGACTCTTCCAGGGATGGGGAATCCACGTTACTCACCTGGCACCTCGAGAAGAAATCCTTGTAGCCCCCCTTGAGCACGTAGAGCTCTGGGTAGTGCAGGTTGGGATACTCATTGCTCAGCCTGTCCTGCTCCCTCACAAACCGGCACCTGCAGCGGGGAAAATCCCATCTTAAATCCCACATTCAACCAATAACCCCCAGACCTGCCCCCCAAACCCCCCATCCATCGATGGAGGAGCTGGAGCTGCCTGTCAGGGAGAGGCTGAGGAGCCCCACAGCCACAGTTCACAAGCTTTTCCTTTCCCCTCTGAACATTCCAGTGCTCCAGCCCAGGCCCAGCACAGCCCCTCGCACCGCGGGCTGTGCCAAACCCTGCCAGAGGTGACAACCACCCCAGCAACTGGAGCCAGCCCAGGCACTCGGCTCCCAGTGCTGTGGGAACGCCTGATCCAGGGAGAGGAACTCACATGCGAGGGCCCCGCTCCGAGGAGAACTCGCAGTGGAACACCACGATGACCCGCTTGTTCTCCGATGGCTGGATCGGCTTCTTCAGCAGGAAATTTTCCACCTCCTCTTCCATGTGGAGGTTTATGGCACCCTGGAAGGGCAGAGTCCGAGCAGTGAGTGGAAGGGAACAGCCACAAACTCATCCCACTTCCCTGGGAGCCGATTCCTCATCTGGGTTTGTGGAGGAGCTCTGGAACCCTCTCCCAACACGGCTCCAAACCCCACCAGGACACCACGGACAGTCTGGAACGGGCTCTGGGTCACCTGGACTGGCTGCAGTTCAGCACCTGGAGGTTGTGGCTGCCTGGATCTCCCTCCCTCCATCCCCTGTATTTAGGAGGGCCTTTGCTCAAACAGCAAAGCTCAGGATCAGTCACAGAACCCTGGAATGGTTTCGGCTGGAAGGGACCTTAAGGATCATCCCATCCCACCCCTGCCCTGGCAGGGACACCTCCCACTGTCGCAGGCTGCTCCCAGCCCCAATGTCCAGCCTGGCCTTGGGCACTTCCAGGGATCCAGGGGCAGCCACAGCTGCTCTGGGCACCCTGTGCCAGGGCCTCCCCACCCTCCCAGGGAACAATTCCTTCCCAGTATCCCATCCAGCCCTGCCCTCTGGCACTGGGAAGCCATTCCCTGTGTCCTGTCCCTCCAGCCCTTGTCCCCAGTCCTTCTCCAGCTCTCCTGGAGCCCCTGTAGGCCCTGGAAGGAATAACACATCCACAGGGCCTTGGATAGAAATCAGTCCCACCAGGTGCCAAGTGACCCCAGGCTGCAGCTTCGGGCCACCCTGCACTGCTCTTGTGGGGCCAAGGTACCTTGATGTGCCCCCCCTCGTACTCATAGGGGTATCTACAGTCAATTATCACACACTGCTTGATGAAGCTCTCGAACTTCCCAGTCAGCACAGACACCATCTGAGAAAAAAAAACCCATAAAAAACAGAGGTCAGTTGTTTCAAGCCATTTTTATGTTGTTCCCCAACCCCCAGCAAAGAATTTTTCTGGCTCCCTTGGAGCACTCACCATTTCTGAGTCGATGTATTTTAAATCTTGATGTTTCCCATCGACAGTGTCAAATAAGTAACTCTGGAAGAGACAGGATTGAGAAAATTCCAGCTGTGAATAACACCGGTGACAGCACAGCATCCAGCAGTTCACTCTCTAACAGATATTCTGCTGACCAGAACCTCTGCAGGAGTTAAAACTCCCAAAAATTTTAAAATCAGGCATAGAGTTTAATTTTTGGCTCCTACACTAGAGGGATTTTATAGGGCTTTAACCACAAACGGATCACTTTGAGTCTAGCCTGGGACATCCCCTTCTAACCAACAGCCTCCCCTGGTTGTTTGAAGACGAAAGAATTGGTAAGGCTGGAAAGGACCTCCAAGACCAAGTCCAAAAAGCAAAGCAGGTTTAGGAGGGAACAGAAAAGCCTCTGTAAAGGGAAGTGTTTTTCTGGGCTGGTTTGAGACATCCCCACCAAGAGAGGCCCTTAAAACACTTCATTCAACACTTGGCCATGGAATCCCTGGAATTACCTTGGAGAAGTCCCCGATAAGGTCTCTCTGGTCACTGTCCAAAATGCTCTCGATCTCTGCTGTGGAGGGCTGGGTCCTCACCAGCTTCAGACTCTGCAGGACACAGGTCAGAGGTCCATGAGCACCGAGGGCAGGCGCATCCCGCTCCCTCTGAGCTGACAGCTCAGTGTAATCCCAAGCCCCCAAATGGCTCCTCAGCTTCCAGTAGGTTCAGGATTGTGCAACTGCTGCCCTGTCCCAACAATCCACCTGAAAAAACTCCCACCAACCTTCACAAACCAGACCCCAATGCTGCACCTCCCCTCATCAATTCCCCGTCACAAACTGGATGCTGAGACACCAACCGTCGAGTCCTCGGAAGTTCCGGGCAGGCTTTTCCTCTTCTTGCTTTTCCCTGGAGAATTCTCCTCCTGGGATCTCTCCATCCTTTTCTGGGTGGTTCTCCCTGCAACGCTTGACATGGATGAAGAGCCAAACAAGCGGCACCGCTTGGCCTGCAAGGGAGGAGAGGAGTTGAGTTGCCCAGCAAAGACTTACAAAAGAAAATAAACACGACTCAGGCTTTCAGATTATTCCAAACTTGGCCTCATTTAAGGCACCACCACTGCACAGCAACAGGGGGCTGTTAATCGGAATTATCCAGGCTTTACATTTCCAGTAACACTTGTTACTGGGGGAGCTTGGAGCACCATAAGCAAGATAAAGAGCCAGCAAAGTGCTCTACACCAATTAGCAGCCAATTTATCAGCAGATTAAGGAGCTCTCTGCTGGAGTCTGAACTCCTTTCCCAGTCTGTTATCAGAGGATCAGGTTACAGCATTCCAGGTGAGTCTGCGCAGAGTGAATTCCAGATATGTCAAGATTCTGATAAGGCAAGTCAAGATCTTCTCACATTTATGAAGTGCAAGAAGAAATTTTATGCCTATAAACACCAATTGTTCCACACTGACCAAGTCTCCCAGGTGAGCTGCTCCAGAGATAAGGGAATTCTGCAGGGGGTTATGCCAGGGCTTGTTTTGTTGTTCTTAGGGATGCAGGAGGCAGTGGGATCACTTGTCCCAGCTGCCAGGGCAGTCCCTGTCCCTGTGTGGGGACACTCACCCGATTGTCCGCTCTTCTCATGACCAGCGGCGCCGTCCAGAGACTGGACATGTCCGAGGGCATCTCCTCGTCGTTCTGGGAAGAGAAGGAAGCTCATTCTCATCCATCTCACCACGGGAGACACTGCAAGCACAGCTCCTGCGTGGCTCAGGCAAACATTCCAGCTGGATTCAGCTGTCAGAGCAGTTTCAGGGACTTAACTCCATTATCAGTCCAACGCTTAAGGAAATAACAGAACTGAGCCGAGCCATGTTGGAGAAGGTGAGTTTATCAATTCATTGATTGATTAACAGAGATGAGCCTCCAGGGCTTTAAACATTTCCAATTCACTTGGAAACAGTCCTGCATTTAAGTGGCTCAAAGCAATCACTACCTCTGACTTTTTCAGCAAGTTTCTAAAGAAAAATGCCAACTGTTCAAATAATTCCCTCTGTTCTCAAACTAAAAATAATTCACTTGTCCAAACCCCAAACAAATCCCACTGGCTGCACCAGGGAAGAGCACTTCTAATATAAAGACACCCCAGTGAGTGGAAAAAGATGAGAACTAATCTCCTTGTGGGAGGTGTCCCTGCCCATGGCAGGGGGTTGGAACTGAATGATCTTTAAGGTCCCTTCCAAGCCAGACCAGTCTGGGATTCTGGGATCCCCAAAAACTCAGCTTGTTGCAGTTTGGGCGCCCAGAGACATCAGGCAGAGCTGATTTGGGGATCTCCATCCTATTCCCTCTGCACATACCTTCAAGTCCTGGTCATCCAGCAGCTCCAGGAAGCCATCGTCATCCTCGTTCTCCGAGGAGGGCAGGGAGTGCTGCTGCAGGAAGGCTGCCCTGAAGTTTTCCTGTTCCCCCGAGGCTGTTTCACCCATGGGCAGCTGAGAGAAGACAGAGGGAGTTTTAACAGCAATCCCTCTGTTCCCTGCAGGATGCTGCAGCCACGGAGGGGCTGCCACGGCTCTCTGCACTCCATGGAACACCGCGGTTATTCCCAGCCCTGAGCTGCAGGTGCTGAGCACAGCACAGGCAGGAGTCAGCAGCATGAAGGATCCCTGCTGGATCCAGGGAGCAGAGACAAGACCTGGCCCCCCAGCTCTGTTTCTGGACAGTGATTTTTCAGATGGTTTTCCTAAACAGCAGGGTATGAATAAGGTAGATTTTCTCCCTGGATGTCACATCTGGACACAAAATCCAGCTGCATTTTCACAGCTGGGTTTGTTGTTCCAAATGCATCTGCCTGAACATTAGGTATCAACTTTACTGATCATTTCAATCCCACATCAACGTCCACACTCCCTTCAGCTGCTGAGCACAACCTCTGCTCTGTGGTGACTCATCTTTCCCAGAACAATGTTTCAAATTTCTCATGGGCTCCATGCCATCTCACGAGCCAAAGGTGAGAACAATTTTCTTATCTGCAGATAAGTAAGTTTTTCTGTTTGGCACCTGAGAGACATCACCACCTTAGAACCCTGATAAATTTTTTTGATCCCAGAGAATTAGGTGAGAAGAACCAAGTACCTGAGCTGGAGATGAATTCTGCCTTGCTCCAGGAACACCCCTTCCATCACGGAAGCAACGAGAAGCTGGTTTGGTTGGCTTCTTAAACTCAAAGGATTCCTGAAATAAAAAGCAGCAAAATGATCATTTTACCAAAATTACAAACTGTGTTAAGTTGCTTGGATCCTTTTATCTTTTTCATGTTTTTTAACATGACATTTTGGATTTCAGCTCCCTGCTGCCAACAGGAATAGTCTGAAGGTGAATGTTTTCAAATTAAAGATGTTACCGGAGTGTTTCATTTAACATAATCCAGCATTTATGCTCTTGGCATCACCTACAGGCTTCAGGGCTTTTCTATTTCTGTCAGTCGACTTCTCTGCAGAATAAATAATCTTTGGAGGCAGCCAAGGCTGTGTCCTGACACCTCATCCCCCACGGGATTCCCAGCAGCCAGGGCAGGCCCAGAACACTGAATCCATGAGGAACCAGGGCTCCCCATGGCAGCAGTGGGAAGGGAGGGGGTGATCTCCCCTAACGCCTTCTGGAGGCAGCTCTTGCAGCTGCCCAGAGCAAGCAGTGGGAATACATTGTCCTTTGCCACAGCCAGAAAGGAATCGGGGTCAGTGGCACGAAGGCAGAACTGGGCCAAGTCTTCCCAATTTTTATCACCTCCCAGCAGTTTGCAGCCACTCTCATCAGAGCTGCAAGCTCCCTTCAGAAAATCTGATCGAACGGTGCTTGTGCCTGAAGTGCAGCCTGGCAGGGAGCGACTGAAGCCGTTCCCACCACATTCCCTGTGCAGGGATGAGCCAATCCAGCTCTCCCTCCCCTCCCACGGGATCATCACAGGCAACAGGAAACAACACTTACATTTTCCTTATTTTCATCCTGTTCCAAAGGCTGGAAAGCATCAGCGTCCAGAGAGTCAGAGTGGTTTCTCTTCAGAGCAGGGCTGGAGCCCAGCAGGCTTTGCTGCAGCACAGAAGGGACAGTTCAGGACCGTGCATCAGTCCTTGCACAAGCACATGTTAAGCACTGAAGGGGTTAATAAAGACTGCCAAGTCTCTGACTACAACTTTGTGCACACCCTGCACAGGAATCCTCTGCTGACATCTTGGTACAGGGACCAAAATGCTTCAGGGCACCAGCGATGGAGCCACATCACGGACATTTCACACTAAATTAAGTGAGATTTGGAATTTACACTGCAAGTCTGACATTAAGTACCCCAGCAGCTGGTGTTGAAGCCAGAAAATTAACAAGTATTCAACTAAACCCATGCTAAATCCTCTAACATGTATAAAACATCAATACCACTCTCACTTACCGGCAGGGAATGGATTCTTCTGAAAGGTATTCGAAGGCTACAACGAGAAAGAACCAAAATTTATTTCAACATTTTGCTTTAAAAGGCAGGGACATGAACAGAAATCACCCCCCAATTCCATAATCTAAAAGAGACACTGAGGAAGAATTGAAAAGAGAATTATACTTACTTCAGCCTGCTGGATTTGATTGCTTTCTCAAACCTAAAAGCAAAAGATCAAAGGTTGGACTTGAAGCTCTTAGAGGTCTTTCCCAAATTAAATGATTCTGTGGTTCTTAAGGCACAGACAAGCATAAATTAAGTGTTAAAAAAAGCAATTTAGCTGCACCTCGGAGCAGCCCCAGACTGCAGGAAGGTGCCAGTGCCATGGGGTTGGCACAACACCCTCACTCAGAGCCAGCCCTTCAGTGGCCTGGGCACGGGCAGGGCCCATCCCAGCATTCCAGCTGTGGAGCACATGGAGAGGGGCAGCAGGGAAGCCCCACTGCACAGGGGCCAGCAGAGGAAAACCCTCCCCAAGCCCCGTTAGCCCAGGCTTGTTAATGATGCCACAAGCCAGGTTTAACACAGCGTTACTCACGTGTCCTCCATGGTGTCGTGTGAGGTCGCAGGGCCGGGAGAATCCAAAGCCAAACCTGCAGAGGAGACACAGATTTCCCACTGATTTGTATCCAGGGGCCAGGGATTGCCAGACACTGCAACAGATTCCCACAGAAACTCCTGTGGAAAGTCCCATCTGCAGCCTCACCTCGGTGTAGAATAAATAAGAGTTACAGACACTCCCCCCCGTGGGGTTTGGCCGTGGATCATCAAGTCCCAGTGCTCGGGGAAAAACAGGGATAATTAAGAAAAGCCCCCCAAGCCCTGCCTGGGCTGTCACATGGAACAGAGTGCTGGCACTCAGCATGGAATACTCCGTTTATCCTGTCACACACACCTTAATAAACTATTTAGTCCTTCAGGGTTTTTTGATTTAAGCCATGGTTTTAGTTACACCTCTTCCTACGAAGAAATTTTGGGCTCATTCCAGAAAATAAGCAGTCAAAAGGCCCTTCTGAATGCACTGGAATCAACAGGAAGCACTTCAGAAGCACAAACTGAGCAAAGCTTTACAGCCCCACAGCATTTCAGCACAGACACATCCCAAGTCACTCCAGCACAGATTCCTGAGGAGCCAGAGAAAGCGAGGATTTAGCAAGGCTGGTTGCTCTGTCCTGCTCTGTGGTTTGTGAGCTGTACGCGTGTTTTAGCACTTCATAAAGTTTTTTTTTAGGCTGAAAGTGCCCTCGAAATGGGGCATAAATTCAGGTGGAAACAGTGATTTCCCTGAGCTGGAGCAATGAAGCACCAGGGGCAATCTAGAAGTTACGGGGTGGGAGCTTATTTCATTTTCACTGATAAAGCATCTCGTGTGAAAACCAGAAAATCCTTCCAGGAAGTACCAGAACTGAGGGGTTTCAGATCATCAACCAGCTCTTTGTAACAGGAAAGCACAGGACAAAGCCACTCACTGGCACAGTCTGGGTTTAGAGAGAGAAAACACAGCGAGGACTCGCCCTCCTCACTCTCCAAAGGGCAGGAGCTCCAGGAGATCCCAAAGGGATAAAACCCCATCTCCCCGTTTTCCACACCAGCAACCACAAGGCACCCCAGAGCAGGGAATGGTGGCAGTGCAGTTCCCCGGGGATCCCTGGGTTATCCCCAGCAGCCTGATTCACCTCCAGCTGTCCCTGCTGCCTGCCAGAGCAGGACACCCCAGAACTGCTCCCACAAACACCAGCCCAGAGCACAAACCACAACAGGGAAAAAGGGAAAAAGGCTCTGTTGCAGCCCCCGAGGGGCAGAACCAGTTTTTCCTCCCTACTGCTCACAGTCTCCAGGACAACTAAAGCCAAAAAAAAGAACAAACCACCCACAGCCCAAACCATGAGCTGCAGAGGCTTCCTGAGGGATTTTCCAACTGCCTCCCTCCTTCCAAGAGCACGGGAATGAGAGGGGGCTGCAGGGACCTTGGGCAGCGATAGTTCTCTCTCCAAACCCTGGCTTGCAGTGGGAGCCATGTAAAAGTGCATTGCTTGCCAATTCCTAATCATTATTTATTAATTGAGGAAGCCCTACCTGAGTCTGTGGACTCCGAAGACGCCGATCTGTGTAATCCACTTTTGGCTCCCACATCTTGCTCCAGGTTTTCGTGCTGCCTGGAAAAGGAAATTTGGGATCTGCTTTAAAAAGGAAGAAATACAACTCTGTAGGTAGGTACAGCACAGGGGATCATCACCTGGATTTCTGTCAGAGCCCAGTTATGCTTCTTGGAACTGCCACCCCCTCTTGGGCAGCCACTCCTTCGATTCAGGTTTTGCATAGAAAACATTGCCAAATTTCTAACTCAAACCCATTTTGATAAATAGATGCCTCCCAAGTTTTGTTTTATCTGCTAAACCTCAGCACTGAGAGAGAAGAAAATCATATGGAGCCTCACATATATAAGGGAAAAGCTACTTGAGTGAGGCTCCAGCACATGGTAATTAAAAAAAAAAAACGTAGCCAGGGCTACGAAATGAAAGGGCTGAATAATTTACATGGCGGGGGGAGTGCCAAAGGTTTGTGGGAATCCCAGGAATCCGAGGAGGGAAGGATCATAAAGCAGGTGACTGCAGAAATGAGAATGACAGAAAATCAACAAACAAAACCCAGGAGGGCCATTGAGACCTGAGTGGGCCAGGACAAAACAGGAGCCACACAAGGGAGAGACTGTGGGGATAATGGGATTAGAGGAGTTAAGAGACCAGGAAAATGGAACAACTGCGGCTGAGGTTATGGGAACAGGAGAGGAGCTGCAGAGCCCAGAGACTGCAGCACATGGGACACAGAAAAGAGAGGAGGAGGAGGGTGCAGGAACAGGGCTGGGATGGAACAAGGAAGGCAGGAAGGACATGGAAGGGACACAAAGGTGTTTGTGGGAGAGAGGGAAGCCCAGGGAAGGGTTCGGGAGAGAGGTGGATGCCCAGAGCAGAACCAGGGGAGGGGGAAGGTGACCCAGAGCTTGGGTCCGTGTGGGATGGGGGCAGCAGGAGACAGCCCTGCAGGGGGGAGGCGTCAGGAAAGGGGTGGGGGACCCTAAGGGAGTCATGGAAGCTTGCAAGGTGCGGGGGACAAAACTCCTCGAGGCCTCGTGGGTGGGGGTGGGGAGAAACAGCCCCGGGAGGCCTCGTTTTTTGGGGGAAGGGTTGGGAGAAGAGGCGCTGCAGGCCTCGGTTTTAGGTGTGGGGAGGGTGCCTGGAAGGAGAGGAAGCAGGGTGAGCCCTCAGTGCCTCCTTCCTGGCGGGAGAAGGGGATGAAGAGACCCCCAAGGCCTCCAGTGGGGGGTGGGGGGAAAGGAAAAGGAGGGATCCACGAGGCCTCGCTGTTTTTTGGAGGGTGAGGGTAGATGAGCACCCCGAGGCCTTGTTTTTGGAAGGGGGGGAAGATAGGGAAGGAGATGAGTTCCTGAGAACTCATTGCAGTGGCGAGGAGGGGGGAAAAGACATTCCGGAAGGTCTGGGGTCTGGGAAGAGGGGAGGTTAAAAGACATCCCTGGGGTTTTGGGGCTTGGGCGGGGGGGATAGAGA
>VZTI01001606.1:11930-23895 GCA_013397865.1 Struthidea cinerea | reverse complement strand
CCAGCTGCTCGCCCACAGCCAGCACCTCTCGAGCCATGGCCGCGACGGCCCGGAACAGACGGGATGGGGCGGGCCGGGGCGGGCCCGGGGCGGGGCGCGACGGGAACGGGCGGGGCTGCGGGGCCGGGAATGGGCTGAGGGTGTGACTGTGAGCGTCTGTGTCNCCAGCTGCTCGCCCACAGCCAGCACCTCTCGAGCCATGGCCGCGACGGCCCGGAACAGACGGGATGGGGCGGGCCGGGGCGGGCCCGGGGCGGGGCGCGACGGGAACGGGCGGGGCTGCGGGGCCGGGAATGGGCTGAGGGTGTGACTGTGAGCGTCTGTGTCTGGACCTGTGTGTCCGTGTGTATGTGATGCATACGACGTGCAGGTGTGAATGGTTTTGTACACGTGCCTGCATGTGGGAGCACCTTTGTGGGTGTCTGTACATTGATGTGCGTGCCTGTATGTGTGTGTGTGTGTGCATTATATGGGAACCTGTGTGTATGTCTCCATACGTGTATGTGGTTGTTGGTGTGCAGGTTCACGTCTCTGTGTGTTGGTATCTGTGTACAGGGGTGTGTGCATCCGTGCACATTGTGTGTCTGTGTGTGTGCATCCATGTCACAACACGTGTGTGTGTGTGTGTCTGTGTCTGTGCATCCATGTCATTACACACACGTGTGTGTGTGCCTGTGTGTGCATCCATGTCATTACACACGTTTGTGTCCGTGTGTGTGTGTGCATCCATGTCATTACACACGTGTTTGTCTGTGTGTGCATGCCTCTGTGTGTGTGCATCCATGTCATTATACGTGTTTGTGTGTGTGTGTGCATCCATGTCACAACACACGTGTTTGTCTCTGTGTGTGTGCATCCATGTCATTACACGTGTGTGTGTGTGTGTGTGTGTGTGTGTGTGGGAGTGTCCCTGGCTCTCCCTGCGTGTGTTCCCGTGCCTGGATCTCACAATACACACATGCCTTGTCCAAGAGTGTGTGTGCGAGCCGGGGAGGAACGAGCAGGAAAACACCGGGCAGCACACGGGCACGGTGCCCGCACACGCGTGGCCGTGGGCAGCCCACGCGAGCGGGGATGGAGCGGCGGCCGCAGAAGGGCAGGACTGGGGCGGGTGCGAGTGCGAGCCTTCATCTCAGCCTTCCCCCGGGGCGCAGCCGGCACGCTCCAGCACGGTGCTGCCAGCGCCCGCGGATGCTCGGGATGCTTAAATTAATTTAATCATTAATAACCTGGAACGCGTCCGGGAGCTTCGCCCTGGCGCGGCCGTGGCGGCGGGTCGGAGCTGCCGAGCGGGAATCCCTTCCCGAGGCCTTGCACTGCGATCCTTCCCGAGGCCTCTCGCTCGCCGGAGCCGCTCCCCGGCCACCCGGGCTGGCTTAATGCAGTTTTCAGGGATTGTGTCGGGGCGGCAGCTGCGCCGTGCGGGAGCCGAGGGTAATCCTGTGCTGCCTCCCTGCGCTGCCGGCCCCGGCCTGCTCGCCTGAAATCACCCCAAACCCCCGGCTGCTCCGGGGCAGGAGGGCTCCAGCCTCCATCCCCGCACCCCATGGCTGCCGGTGCCTCTCCCAGTGTCTCCTTCCCCGGCTCCAAAACACCCGGAGAGCAGCAGCAGTGCTTGAGGAAGCAGAGCCCCTGGAGCTGCCTCGTGCTTCTGCGCCCGCTGCGGGCCCACATTGTCCCTTCCTTCTGTGCTGCTGCCGTGGGCTCAGCCCTGCAGGGTGCTGGGTGCCCAAATTCAAGGCCCCATATTCAGCCGTCGGTTCTGCTCCTCCTCCACCCTCATGTGCTGCCAGCTGAGGCCCAAGGAGTGTTTTGGGGGGCACCATCCATCCCCTGACACGACAAAGCAGTCGAACAAATCCCTCTCCAGGCAGTTACTGCCCGGCAATGGCCGTGCCCTGCTGAGCGTCCCTGCCACCCGACTGCCCGTTTCCCTGCCCTGGCGGGTCCCAGACCCCGGTCCAGCGGCTGTGACGGGCCATGATGGTGCTTCCAGCCCCCTGCCCACTGTCCCTGCAGCACCCTAGGGCAGCAGCCTGCTGTCCCACTCATCTGGAGCCTCTGGGGTGCTGCTGGGGGTACACTGCCCATCTCACACCCAAGTGGGGACAGCAGTAGCTCCTGCTCGTCCCCTGTTCCTGGAGCTGATTTGTGGGCACATCTGTGTCCAGCACCCCAGGCCAGGGAAGGCTGGGCGAGTGTCACCACCCCAAACTGCAGGGACAGGAGCCATCGAGTCAGTGGGTGCCAGCATGGGACAATGCTGTTAATTGCCACCACGGTGGTTTTCAGTGTCACTGCCACCCTGCACTCAGGGCCACGATGGCCGTGTTGTCCCACTGGCACGAGAGCTGTCTCTGCAGACGGATTGGTGACATTTGAGCTGCTGAAGGCCACCAGGATGTTGTTAAATCCTGGCAGTGTCCGGTGACCGAGGCTGTTACATCCGTGTGTGGCGGGTGAGGAGCAGCACGAGGGGCAGGACTCGTATGGGGTCCAGTGACACAGAGCAGAGCACGGGCACTGCCAGCCTGGCCACACCAAGCTCCTGGCACTGCGGAGGGGCAGCCAGGCTAGTACAGGCACCTCAGCTTTTTTTTTGCCAATAAAAAGCTGAATTCATCCATTTTTAGGAAGAAAAAAGGATGCTGCCAGGTCCGTGTTGCTGCCAGTGTGACGAACATGAGCTGCTGAGAACCAGAATCAGTTCTGCTTTTCATTTCCCTCTTCCCCATAATTGCATTTAATCCTGGTGAGGGAGATGCAGGGAGGCTGCTGAGGGACACAGGGCTGCAGCCAGGCCCTCCTGTCCTGCCCCCACACCTCCCTCCCAGGACATCAGCCCCACCACAGCACTTTCCATGGAATCCCAGAATGGTTTGGGTGGGAAGGGACCTCAAAGAGCAGGAACACCTTCCACTAGACCAGGTTGCTCAAAGCCTCGCCCAGCCTGGCCAATGTCCAGGGATGGGAGTGTCAACTCCTGTCAGGCTGCAGGCCCTGAGCTGAAACCCCAAACTGCTTCCAGGGAGTTGTAGTTCCAGCAGTGGGAAGGCAGGAACCTTGGCAGGAGCCTACCCTGGCAGCCCCAAAATGCTCCTACCCACAGTGGTGACCAGCTGGTGGCTCTCAGCAGCTCCACGTGGCTGAGCTGCCCTCTGGCACCTTCTAGCACGGAAAAGGCTGTAAATTCCAACTTAGGAGGGGTTCATACACCAGGAAAGTCCTGGATGAGGACTTTGGTTCTGCAAAGGCATTAACAGGCCCCGACAACTTCTCCCATCATCGCTCTGTTTATTGATGCCACTGTCCCAACATGAGATCTGACAGCACCAGGAAGGAGCCCAGTGTCCTCCGGGGAGCTGATGCCACCACCCAGCCCCAGCCCAGCCCTTCAGCTGGATCTCACCCAGCCACAGCCCAGCCTCAGGAGCCGCAGCCAGGACAGGCTGGGATCCCCAGGAACCGAGCTGGTACAAACAGGAGCTCAAACCAACAGCAAGGAGATGGATTGTGTCCCACCCACCCTGGCAGCAGGTGCCCAGGAGCAGGGAGGTCTTTCCTTGCAGCCAGCCTGGAGCTGCTCCTTCCCTGGGCAGGAGTCCCGCTGCTCCTGCCATCGAGGAGCACGCGGTCAATGCCACTGGCAGCGGCTCAAGGACAGCAGAGCATTTGAACGCAAGGTCTCGCTCTCAGCCCACGGTGACCCCACAGCACCCCATGGCCAGACCCACAGCACCCCGATGCCCTCGGTGGCGGCAGGGCCAGGCCCTTGGCGGGAGGATCGAGCGCTAGGAACGGGTGTTTGGAGGAGCCTTGCGGAGGGGTCCTACCAGAAAAAGGGTCTTTTACTGCAACTAGAATTTTATTCTATTGTATAATTCAGGAGTGCATCACAGCCCCGCGAGCCGGGCAGGCACCTATCAGCGCTTCCAATCTAGACACACGCACACTTCCTCATCAGCTGCATCTGTTAATTACTCACCTCCCCCCGGCCGGAGCTCCTCCTGTCGCATCCAGCCCAGACGAGGCAGCGCCTCCGCAGAGCTCCTGGACAAAAAGTGACTGTGCCAGAATCAGCCTACAGAGCAGTTAACAAAAAAAAAAACCCAAAAAACAAAAAAACAAAACCAAAAATAAAATCTTGCACATCCTAAGGTTGCTTATCAAATAAAAAGTCCCTCCACATTTATTAAAAAAAAACAAACAGTAGATTTAAAAAGCAGTTACGAGTCCTACTCCGGCAAAACACCCTGTGTACAGGTTTCTTTTGTTGGTGGTTTGTTTGCTTGTTGGTGAGGATTCCCCCTAAATCAGCTGCTTCTGTTAATTTTATATATATATAATCTTTTAATTTTGCCGCGCGTTGCTTGCTTTAATTCATTAATTTATTTCCAATCAGCCGAGTCTCCACCAGACCAGCGGCGCTACCACACAAAGCTTCCTTGATGTCCATGCCCTGAGCTGGGGTGGGGGGAGATGGATGGAGGGAGGGTGGGAGAGATGAGTGGAGGAGAAGGAGGACGAGGAGGAAGGGAGGGATGGAGGGAGGGAGAGGAAGCCTGGGCAGCCCCTCACTCTCCCATGTGCGTCCTCAGGTGGTACTTGAGCGACTGCTTGTAGCGGAAGCACTTGGTGCACTCGGTGCAGGGGTAGGGCCGCTCGCCGGTGTGCGCCCGCTGGTGCTCCAGGAGGTGATGCTTCTGCGTGAAGTTCTTGCCGCACTCGGTGCAGTGGTAGGGCCGCTCGCCCGTGTGGATGCGCTGGTGCTCCAGGAGGTGGTGCTTGCGGATGAAGCCCTTCCCGCAGACGGCGCAGGCGTGCGGGCGCTCCCGCGTGTGGATGCGGTAATGGTTGGTGAGCTTGGACTTCTCGCTGAAGGTCTTCTCGCACTGGCTGCACTGGTAGGGCCGCTCGCCGGTGTGAGTCCGCTGGTGCCGCAGCAGGTGGGAGGGCCGGGTGAAGTTCTTGCCGCACTGGGGGCACAGGAAGGCCATCTCGTTCTTGCCGGCGTGGATCCTCTGGTGCATGAGGAGGCTGATCTGCAGGCGGAAGCTCCTCCGGCACTCGCCGCAGGTGAAGGGCCGCTCCCCGACGTGGGTGATCTGGTGTTTGCTGAGGCTCGACTTGTGGCTGAAGCTGCTCTCGCACTCGGAGCACTTGTAGGGCTTCCCCGGGGGCGGGGGCCGCGACGGGGGCTTGAGGCCGTGCTCGGGGCGCCGCGGGACCCCCACGCCGCGGCGCGTGTGGCTGCGCTGGTGCAGCAGGAACTGCTGCTTGTTGCGGAAGCTGAGGTCGCACTCGTGGCACTCGTAGGGCCCTTCCTTGAGGTGGTTGCGCTGGTGGATCATGAAGTTGATCTTCAGCATGAAGCTCTTCCCGCACTCGGGGCAGATGTAGGGCCTCTCCCGCGTCCGGTTCCGCTGCTGGCCGCTGGCCGGCTTCATGTCCCCGGAGTCCCTCTCGCAGGCCGACGGCTTCCTCACGCGGGCGGCCAGGCCACGGGGCTGCGCCTTGGAGCTGCACTGCGCCTCACAGCCCAGCCCGGCCTCGTGGCTGGGGAACGCCGGCGGCTCGCTGCGGCCCGAGAACATGGCGCACGGCTCCAGCGCGTCGGGGTCCTCCTCCTCCTCCTCCTCTTCCTCGGTCTTGATCACGATCCCATCCTCTGCGGGGCAAAATCGAACAGTGTTAAGGTCATTGGGTGGGACGGGGCGGCTTCTTACACCCCTGGGTGCTACAGAAACACCTGCACGGGCTCCTGCAGCTGTTTGCGCCTGCCTGCTCTGCCCGACCACCCGGACACGAGCTGGCTGCAGCTGGAGCCTGGAGTGCTGGGATGGGCCACGTGCCCCCTGGCAGCTTCCTGGTGCTGCAGGATGTGGGGGATAAAAGTGCCGTGGGTCGCCAGGGCTCGGGTGGCCGAGTGAGTTCAGAGCAGCTCCATCTGCTGCCGTTTCACTGGGCTACAACAACGCTCCTGGCACGGCACCGCTCGACAGAAACACAGCGCCAGGCTGCCGGCTCTGCTCCGGGACAGCACAGCCAGCCTGGGACTGTCCCCTTCCCTCAGCCTTGCCCTGAGGGGAGAGACCCACCTCCTTCCCAGAGCACCCAGCAGCGGGATGGAACGGCAGCGGGATGGAACTGCAGTGGGATGGACAGCAGCGGGATGGAACGGCAGCGGGATGGAACTGCAGTGGGATGGACAGCAGCGGGATGGAACGGCAGCGGGATGGAACTGCAGTGGGATGGACAGCAGCGGGATGGAACGGCAGCGGGATGGAACTGCAGTGGGATGGACAGCAGCGGGATGGAACGGCAGCGGGATGGAACTGCAGTGGGATGGACAGCAGCGGGATGGAACGGCAGCGGGATGGAACTGCAGTGGGATGGACAGCAGCGGGATGGAACGGCAGCGGGATGGAACTGCAGTGGGATGGACAGCAGCGGGATGGAACGGCAGCGGGATGGAACTGCAGTGGGATGGACAGCAGCGGGATGGAACGGCAGCGGGATGGAACTGCAGTGGGATGGACAGCAGCGGGATGGAACGGCAGCGGGATGGAACTGCAGTGGGATGGACAGCAGCGGGATGGAACGGCAGCGGGATGGAACTGCAGTGGGATGGACAGCAGCGGGATGGAACGGCAGCGGGATGGAACTGCAGTGGGATGGACAGCAGCGGGATGGAACGGCAGCGGGATGGAACTGCAGTGGGATGGACAGCAGCGGGATGGAACGGCAGCGGGATGGAACTGCAGTGGGATGGACAGCAGCGGGATGGAACGGCAGCGGGATGGAACTGCAGTGGGATGGACAGCAGCGGGATGGAACGGCAGCGGGATGGATGGCAGCGGGATGGAATCGCAGCGGGATGGATCGGCAGTGGGATGGAACGGCAGTGGGATGGAACGGCAGTGGGATGGATGGCAGTGGGATGGATGGCAGTGGGATGGATGGCAGCAGGCGAGGCTCCCCTTCGTGTCACCAAGGCAGGAAGTGAGCCAGGGATTTTGTTTGGTGAGAGCAGCCATCCCAGGGACGCACAGCAGGACACACAGCCGGCACAGCCCAAGGAAAGGCCCACAGGGCATCCCTCATGTCACCCCACACTGGACTTTCAGCCAGGCCTAAACAGTCTCCTGGGAAGAGCAGCTACACCTTCCCAAGAAAAGGAAACCGATGGGAGTGGATGTGTCAAGCCATGGCCCTCTTCCCTCCGAGGGAGGCGAAAACCCAGGACCTTCTCCCTGCCCCCCTCTATGGAGCTGGGGGCTCAGTCCCCCATCCCAACCAGCACTGCTGCAGCTCCTGCCCAGCCCCACCAGCCCTGCCAGAGGCAGCGGCTCCCGGACAAGGATCAGCTCCAGCCCCACTGGTGGCTTGGCTGGTTTCCCTCACAAAGCCGTGAGCAGACCACAGGACCCACAAGACGGAGTTGAGGCCCTCAAGAACCCAACCCTGCGCGCCTTGGTTTGTGTTACACCACCACAAAGCCGTCAGGAGGAGGGAACCCACCACTCCCAACCTCTCATCTCCCTGCTCTCCCATCCCCACCCTCACAGCACATCTGCAGGACTTGGCCTGCACCTGCCACTCCACTGGCAGAATTCTACACGTGAAACACTCGGTGCCATCATCTCATCTCTCCACGAAATCACCTCACCCTTCCCCTCCCTCCTGGCAGCTCGCACACCACAGAGTTCCAGCCACATTCTTCCCTGTCCTGTGGAGCTGCCCCGAGCAACTCCCACACTTGGCAACCTGCAGGACCTCTCGCATTCCTCCAGCAGTGTCTGGTGTGCAACCATCCACTCCTCCACACCTCACACCAACGTCCTGCCCTCTGACACAGCGGGATTTTGGGAGCAGGGCTCACTGGGGCTCTCATAGAACACTGCCTAGGGCACATCTTCCCTTGGTCTCTGTGGGTACCACACAGAGGGCTGGGAAAGTGCTCACTCTGCTCCAGAGCGGGACAGGAGCCCTCAGAGACCACGTCCTGTGCCCACCATGGACATGCTGCCTCCTCCTCCAAGCCCAAGGCCTGACCAGAGCCACTCCTGGAAGCTGCTGCAGCCAGAAACTTTCCTTCTGGTGCTGGTTCTGGGGGGATTTAACTCCTCCAGTCCATCCAACCCTTTGCCCACCACTTCCTAACCCACCACAGCCCCCCGGGCCTCCCGTGTCCCGAGCATCTCACCTGTGCAGCTCCCGTGGTGGACGATGACCCTCTGGATCTCGTTGAAGTCGGCTCCGTACTCGGACGAGTCCCCCAGGCTGGTTCCCGGGAGGTCCCTCGGCGGGGACACGGAGCCGTAGGGGCTCTCGCAGGCTGCCTCCTCGTCCGGGCTCTGGAAGCTGCCCTCGGACTGCCCCGACATCCCGTGCAGCTCGGGGTTCTCGGGGCTGTCTTCAGGAAGGAGCTCCTCCGTTTTGATCACAACCCTTATCCCAGCTGCAGCAACGAGAGATTCCCGCCCGCCATCACTCCCAGGATGAGGGAACTGCTCCCAGCAATCCCCACCGGCTCCGGCTGCTGATCCCACAGAGGAGTTTCATCTCCTCGGCCTCTTCCGCTCTCCCTCCAGCCCCTGCCCTTCACCCATCCCTGCCGGACTCCCAGCTCCAGCCCAGGTCCCTCCACAGGCACAGGGAACTCGCTCCACCCAGCCTGGGGCCTTGGTGGCACAGCTCAGCACCCCTCAGCCACCCCACATCCCCCAGCTGCAGCTCCACGTGGGCCTGTGATTTCCCTCTGCCCATTAGCCTTAACGTAATTTCGAGATCCTTGTGATGGAGAGCACAGGTAGTGTGCTGGAGTGACCGCACATCCACAGCCTGGAACCAGGGATGACCACTGGAGATGACAGCATCTCTTCCAGGCCACCTCCTTATCTCCTTATCAGCCCCCTCACGCCACAGCAGGAGTCGCTCTGGTACTCGGGGTCACTGTTGCCCCATTCCCAGCCCAGCCTTGCCCCGCAGCATCCCATCTCCCTGCACACAGGATGGGACCAGGCTTCCCTGCCCGGGAGGATGCTCCAAGGATAAACCCAGGCACCATCCACGCAAAGAGAGGGTGGAGAGGATTTTCTGGATGGATGGGCTCTCCCAGCAGGACCCGATTCTCGTTCCTTGCTGGGCACACCGGCTCCCTGAGGACCTGTTCTGGTTGCAGATGCTTCCCTTGCTGGGAAGGGCTCCCAGTGCCCAACTCTCCAGGCTCTGCTTGCCCTGGTTTCTTTGTTGAGCTGTACCTGGACACCAAACCTCCCATCAGCCAAATTTATCCCATTCCTGGGCAAGGCTTCTCCTGATAAATCCCATCAGCCACGGCCCCAGCAACACCTGCTTCAGCCTTGGGATGAGCAGCTCTTGGGAACACAACCCAGGGCTGCCCTGGCGCCAAGGTGCCACCTCACCTGCCGTGGCATCAGTAATGATCTCACTCTCCTCCAGGTCCTGCTCATTCCTGCCCCGCGATTCCTCCCCTTGCTCGATCTGCGACAAAACACCAGGTTTGGAAATTGCATAGTCTGTTGAGAGACAGAGGGGTGGAGAGAGGGGTTACTGCACTGGCAATCAAATACTGGCTTCCACCTCTTCCCAGCGCCGGGGGGACACGTGAGGACACTCAGGAACATCCACGGGTGCTGCTGGCAGAGGGAATTCAGGGAGGCAGGAGCTGAGGTGCCACACCACACACAGAGGAACTACCTTACAGAAAAAACCAAATCCCTTTTGTGTTTTTCTGGTGGGGCTTTAGAACTTCTTAAAACAAATCGTGCCCACTGCAAAGCCAAAAGCATTTCACCAGCTCCCAGCAGAGCTGGGATTTCTCCTGAACCTCCATAGGAAATGCCCCAAAGCACAGATGACATCAGACAATGTTTCCCTTTGTAAAATCCTCTAAAGGGGTGCACGGGCTGATACCCACTGCAGGCCCCAGGGAAGCCCTCCCACCAGCCATGGGGAAGGAGCCATGGTTTTTGACTGCCTAACTGTGGCTGGGAGAGGTTTGGGAGGTCTCCAGCCCACCTGCCCACAGGGCACCCCCCACGCAGCCAGAACCCCACCACAGCATGAGCTGGAACGAACCCAGACTAAAAACATCCTCCTGTGTTTTAAAGTCTTTAAAATGGGACCTTTGGGTCTCGTCCAAGGAGGAGCCAGAAGGAGCCCCGGCAGAGCAAGGACACCCCGTATTTACCCAGGGAGATCAGAGACTCGTAGTTCCCCTTCATCACATTCTTGTACAGCTCCTTCTGCCACTCCTCCAGCTTCTCCCATTCCTTGTCATTGAAATAGACGGACACGTCATCAAAGGTCACCGGCACCTGCAATTCCAACAGCGGGTTCAAGCAGGAGCCTGGGCACGGCCAAGCTTCAGCTCCTTCAAGGCCATCAACGAGCTGGTTTTTACATTTAAAACAACTCCTGGGCAGGTATTTCTATGGGAATAAAGGACTCAACCAAATGGATGGTTCCTAGTGATGAATCCAGACTGGGATTTCCCCAAAGGACCCCGAGCTCCTCCTCTCAGTCCCTGCTCTCTGCAGGGTGATCAGGCTTGGGGGACTGTAAGGGAGAGAAAACCCAGGAGCTGGGCTGGACTCATCCCTATTGATGAGCTGACGTAACCCCCGGATTCAATTACCCCAGAACTCCAGGGAAACCTCTACCCAGGCCCACAGGGCTCCCCATTATCCCTGGTTACTGTGTGCCCACCGGCTGCAGCTCCCTAGCTTGTTAGCCAAGGAATAATTCCCAAGGATAAATCCAGGACGTGCAAACTGTGCCGTGTTGGAGTGGAGCTCTTCAGAGGGGAACGCAGCACTCCGGTTCTGCCCCCCCAACTGCACCAATGGGGTGTCGGGGTCTGAACCCCCCTTTTCCTGACCCTCTCTGCTCTCTCCAGAGACATTCCCTTTCCCATGTCCTACACGGTCTCATTTGCACGCTTTCTTTTAGCGGGAAGGTTGTGAAATTCAAGTAGGAACTGAATATTGATGGTGGGCTCTTTCTGGAGCTTGGCTAAGCCCAGGGAGCTCATCTGCCTTCTTGAATCCCAAAGCTTCCTCCTTCCCTGCAGCAGCAGCTCCCACTTGCTCCTTCCCTGGCCTGGGAGACTCTGCAGCACCAAGGTGGTCAAAACAAAAGAACCACAAAATCTGCAGGATTTTTTCAAATGGTGGCAAAAAAAAAAAAAGAACAAAAAAAGAGTCAGTGGCCCCAGGGCTGTGCAGCGCAGCGGAGCAGAACTGAAACCTCTGGCCTGAGTACCAGGATGTCCTCCCAGACCCGTGTCCCACCATATTTTAGTCCCAGGCAGGGATGAGCTGGGGAGCTGCAATGGGCAGCTGCAGCGGTGAGAGACTCGCCTGTGCCGGGGCTGTCCCTGCTCGCCCACCCCGGTCCTGTCCTGCCCTCCGGGAGCATTTTGGGTGCAGTGCCCAGCTCCCGGACCCCAGGACACCATTACCTTGGGGACTTCCCCCTTCCTGCCTGGGGGCAGCCGCAGGATCCAGAAGTTCCTGTTCTTCAGGAGGTTCTCCATGTTCTCCAGGCGCCGCTGGAGCAGCCCGTACTCCTGGATCAGGGTGCCCAGCGCTGCACACTTGCTCTCCAGCTGGTTCCCCAGCTCCGCCGCTGTCTTCTCACAGTCGATCAGCTTCTTCTCCGCCATCCCCGTCCGACCCTCCAGGTCGAGCAGGCGGGTGGAGTGGGAATCCACCTTCCGCTCCACCGCCTGCACGGCCGCCACCACGGTCAGGGACAGCTCTGCCGTCTGCGTCTCCCGCTCCGAGGTGCGCTCGGGGCCGGCCGCTGGCCGGAGGGGCGAGGGGCAGCGCGGCGGCCGCACCGGCTCCGGCGCCTGCGGACACAAGGGCGCGGGGTCAGGGCCGGAGGGTCCCCCCAGGGGGATGGGGACCCTCCCGGGGTGATACAGATCCCCCCC